>JABYPW010000500.1:0-24729 GCA_016880775.1 Phymatotrichopsis omnivora | reverse complement strand
CCCCCCCCCCCCCTAAGCAAGACGTTGTACCACAACATTACAGTATAGGATCATACTACCATTCTATGTCTCATTTGCAAGTCTCACAATACCTCCCACACTGATCATCAAAGTACCCCATATCACATCTCTCAGAGTCCCTAGGAGAGGTGCATAGGCCACCTAGAGAGTGAGTTATGGGGGAAAATCATGCAATAATAGCTAGGCGATGAGTAGCCAGCCTGATACTTCCTAAGCATGAAGCGACCGTAAAAACTGCTCACATCTCACTTAACAAAGGGTATGCTAGTAGCCCAACCCCATCCCACACAGTCACAGGAACAAGCAATCATTATCAAGTCAAGCCAAATGGAAGTGACCATCACAAGCTTTGAGGGAAGGGTGTGAGTAGAAGCAGCAGAGGATTTCTTTTGTTTTAGGAATAGGAAATGCAAGTGGCAGGCATGGAGGATTTTTCTGTCTTTTGTAAGGCAAGTGGCTGGAGTGGAGGACTATCCTGTACTCTCTAGTTATGTTCTTGATCTTGATTGAGTGTAAACACACCCCACTGGGGGTATCAGACGTAAAATAAGTAAAAAGGGAATATAAGTAAAGTCACCTATCTTGTATTCAACAAGTATATAGCTGTAAGAGCATTTCAGTTCCAAACTGGCAGAGCATCCATCCTGAACCTCTTACACTACCACTGCAAACAGAATATATATCTCTGCAGGGAAACCTAGAACATAGAGTATTACCTCCATGACTGCACTTTCCCAATGAAATTGAGAAGCCTGATTGGTCAGGCTATGATGAAAGAGCTCCTCTATGAAAAACCGGACCTCTAGACCAAGCTAGTAGAACTTGGCCTCAGAAACCCCCAGACCTGCCCCCTGAACCCCTGATGGTAATGATAGCAAAAGAGAAGGAAATGTGAGATGACCAGGTGCCTTTTTTCGCTTTTCTTTTTCCTTTTTCCATTTTTCTTTTTTCCTAGGCTTTTTTCTCAAGAGCAAGTAGGCAGAGGGTTATTCTTTTCTTTTCTTTTCCCATTCTTTTCCCTTTTCTTTTCTCTTTTCTTCCAGGTACAAGTAGGCAGAGGATCATCTTTTTTTCTTTGGTTATGTTCTTGCTTTTGATTAAGTATAAATGCCCTACTGGAGGAAAAGGGATATAAAATAATAGTAATTGGGAGTATAAAGTAAAGCCACCTATCTTGTGTGTTCTAGCATGACCTTATCACATCTGATTTTGGCTTATTGCTGAGATACAACTCCCTCTCCTGGGCCAGCTTTGAAGGAACTAACAACTATGGCCATGATGCTATCGCAAGCTTTAATGCTACAAATCTCATCGCTTACTTTGCATGAGACCTTCCTGCCATCAAAGGCTACCTGGTTCATATCCAGAAGACCCTCACCACTATCGCCAACACCTAGAAGGAGCTTGCCAGCCAAGTCACCACCCTAGAATTATGACTATCCCTGCCCCCAAGGCTATGCCCACCCCCCACAAAGTCCTTGAGTCCCTCAAAGAAATATAAAAGCAGCAAAAAGTAACTGCAAAAGATCTCAGGAAACTTCACTTAATCACTACCAATTCCACTACCATCCCTGCCCAGCAGCCAGGACAGGATGCTCAAACCTGGGCCTATGTTGTCTCTAAGAAATAGAAAAAGAAGAGCAGCAGAGTCACTTAGAAAGACCTTCTCCTGACCACCCCTCTCCTGGCCCTACACTACCCTACCTGCTGTGACTGTGAGATCATTGTCGACATCAAAGAGCCCTTGGCCTTCGGTGAAGATGCACACATACAAATCCACATCTCAGTGAACTTGGCACTCAATAAGGCTAAGGCCCCCTCCTTCTTACAGATCCAGAGATGCTGCAACAACAACCCTACCACACTTGTTCTCACTACTATGGAGACCATTACCACTGCTGCTATCCTGGCTTACTGACCTGCCATCACTAAAGCTGTTGGTGAGTTTTGTGAAGTCAAGGGCATTAACCACAACCACACATGGAAGAAGTACATCGTCCATGGTATTCCCACTGCCACTGACCTCAACACTGTAGGACACATGACCTGCCTCTACTAGGAAATTGAGTGCTACAACTCCAGTATTACCCTCACCATGACCCTGCATTAGCTGATTTCTAGCACCAAAATCAACACACAGAACCACGGTTCACTAGTGGTCACTATTATTGATAACAATAATGAGGCTCACATCTTGAAGGGCCTCACGATCCTAAACAAAACCCATTGCACTGTCAAGTACATCCCCTTCATTGCTAATATGCAATGCTCATGCTGCTCGAAATTTAGACACCTGGTCTAGAACTACTAGTCCCTACCCTGCTGCCATATTTGTACTAGCCCCTATACCATTTCTGAGCACACCTACAGAGTCGCTGACTGCAAACAACTGAAAGGTTTCACCTGCAAGAATACTATTCTCCGATGTGCAAACTGCAATGGCCTACACAAAGCAAACTGTGATGGGAGACTTGTTGAGGATGTAGACACAGGTATAGGCACAAGAAGCTTTGCAAGAGGGTCTTACTGAGTAAACTCAAATATCTTAACTGGTAAGTTAGAACTGCTTATGTTTTCTACCTTTATCGAGGAGTTAAGGGGAGATAGAGAATTTATCAAAGAGAAAGCAAAGTATATTCTTAAGGCTCAAAGATAGTACAAGACTTGAGATGACAGCTAGAGAGAGAAGAAGAAGAAACTAAACACATCGCTCGTCCCCTCCCTCTTAAATACCCATTTCCAACCAAGTAGCTACCAAGAAACTTTACAAATGAAATGAACCCTATAGAAACATTCCATCACAATTCCCCTATTCTTTCACAATTCCCTAGAAGGAGATCAGTTTCATGATCGGAGAATTCAAGAAAGGTTTGGTATGATCATTCAGGACTTTCAGAGTAGAGACTCTTCAAGTCCTGTCCTCTAACAATGCGACCAATTAGCATATCATGATGAGATCAGGGTGATGAGTCCTATCATCAATCATGTATATCCAATCTCATAAATGTCGTGTTGTCAATGCCTCACCTCACTTAGTCAGAGCTCAGTAGTGACAACACTCATGATGTGGTTCTGTGGCTCATAGAGTGATCATGGTTTCTAACATACTTTCTAGTTAACTTGGAACAGTATCTATACATGTTCTAGTACCTAGCAAGACCACTTGGTACAGTCATCTGTAACACTACACCCTCCCTAAGGTGCATGGTGCCCATGCATAACAGTCAACAGGTTAGTAGAGGTTCCTCACTAGAGACAGGTAGGAGTGTCCCTAGGATCAGGTAAGAGGTTGAGTGATCTCTAGGTTGCGAGAAGGAGACCTGCTTAGGGCTGAGCATCCTAGCACAGTACTGTATCCAGCTCCTAGGGCAGTCATCGTCAACCTTAATAAAAGGAAGGCTTACTTACTCAGTTCCTTCTCCTTCGCTTACACAGTGGAGCATCCTCTTCTTCTATGGCTCATTCTTCAGCATTTGGATGTCATATGCAATAGTTGACCAACTCCTCTATAGATTCACTATTTACCAAGAGGTTCTCCTCAGGTTCCCATGAGCCCTCATTGTTGGAGTATCCTTCCCAGAGAATGAAGTATTAGAGTTTCTTGGACCTTCAATCTAACCAGACCTTAGAGATTTCCCTAATAAAGTAATACTGCTCCCCATCATCGATTTCTGGGTTATGGGCAAGAGTTCAGGGAAAGATAGTTGACTCTTGGTAAGGTTTGAGCTAGGAGATGTAGAACACTGGATGCATTTTCCAGGAAAAGGGGAGTTTGAGCTTGTAAGCTATTTCTCCCACTTTCTTGGTAATCCAGAATGGACCAGCAAACTTAGAGTCCAGCTTGTGCAAAGGTCTAGGAGATGGAAGATTCCCTTGCTTGAGGAGCACAAGGTCACCAGGCTTAGCCAGAGGGAATTCCTGGTGATGTTTGTCATACCAGGTGACTGATTTGACCTAGGCATCAAGGAACCTTTGCCAAAGGTCAGACCAGGAGTATGAAGTTCCTCTGTGCCCTTGAAGAAGGTGACTTACTGTCTGGCATTCAATGATTGGTGGAACCCAAAGTTTGCAAAGAATGGGGAACAGCCTATTGAGGAAGACTGAGTATTGTTATATGTGAACTCAGCCAGTGGTAGGAAAAACACCCAATCTGTTTGGTCAAAGTTGACATATGCCCTTAGGTACGCTTCTAGGATTTGGTTCAACCTTTCTGTTTGGCCATTGGTCTGGGGATGGGCTGCCATAGACTAGGAGAGTTTTATTCCAAGCTTATCCATTACTTCCTTCCAGAAGGAGTCAAACTTGGGATCCTTATCTGAGACTATATTGGTCAGTAGCCCATGGAACCTCTAAATCTTGCAGACTAAGGCATTGGCCAGAAACTAGGAAGTCGCATTTGGCCCTAGGGGTATGAAATACACCATCTTGCTGAAACAATCTACAATAACCCATATCTGGGTGAAGCCATCAGAAGAGGGAAGGTCTGTAATGAAATCTATAGATATCGATTCCTACAGGTGATAGGGAACTTCTAGAGGGAGGAGTTTGCCACAGGCCTTATATCTCCATGCCCCATTCCTCTGGCACTGGTTACAGGAAGATACATACTCAGTGACATGCTTCCTAATGGTTGGCCAGTAGAAGTCCCTATCGATAAGCTTATACATCTTATCCTAGGTAAGATAACTGGCATAGGATGGTTGTGCCTGGACTTAAGGAGCTGTTTGTGAAGGGAAGAGGGGATATACCAGAGGCTATTGTACTTCAAAAGTCCCTGGAACACAGAGTATTGCCTAGTGGGATTTTGAAGAAGGGCCTGATACTCCAAGTCCTGGACAGAAGCTCTCTTCATTTCTTCCACAAAGTTAGGATGTAGGGCAGTCAACAATCTTTCAATAGCAGCAATATACTGACCTTTTTTGAGGAAGAGAAGCCCTTGCTCAGGTGGCCCCTCTCTAGGAGCGTGGTCCCCATGGTATGAGAGAACATCAGCCTTGGTGTTATACGTCCCTGGTGGGTAAATAATGCAAAAGTCAATGTTACCCATTTTCTCCATCCACCTTACCTGCTGTTGGGAAAGGACCTTGGTTGTCGAGAAATACTCAAGGTTCTTGTGATCTGTAATGACTGTTACCACATGGGCCGATCCTCAACACCAATGTCTCCACTGGTAGTAGAGATAATCAACTATGGCCAGCATCTCCTTATCATAGATTTTTTAGTTGTATTCTGGTGGATGCATCTTCTGACTGTGGAATGCTATAGGTCAAAGAGATCCATCATAGAATTTGTGTGAGAGGATACCTCTAATAGCGAAATCACTATCATCAGTTTCAGCAACTAAGGGGAGAGCATGGTCATAGTGGACCAGTATAGGGGCACTAGTGAACAGCCCTTTGAGTGTGTCAAAGGCAAGCTGTTCCCTAATACCCATGGCTGGTCATTTTTGGTGAGGTTTGTTAAGAGAGTAGCTAACTTCAAGAAGCCTTTAATGAAGATCCTTAGAAGTTGGAAAATTGTAGGAATAAGTGCATATCATGGACTGCAGACAGAATAGGCCATTCATGGACTGTCATGACCTGATCTTCTGCCATCGACACCCCTTTGTCTGAGATCATAAAGCCTAAGAATTCTGCTTCGTGAACTGCCTAAATGCATTTAGAGGGTTTTTCAAGGGCAGTTTGTTCTCATCTAGATGGTGAAGAACTTCCTGGACCAGATGATCATGCTCTTCCTTTGTTTCTACATAGATGAGTATGTCATCTTGGTAAATGATCACATCAAGGTCCAGAAGTTCCTGGAATATGGTGTTCATCATTTCCTGATAGACTAAAGATGTGTTTGACAAGCTGAAGGGCATGACCAGGTACTCAAACTGACTATACCTGGTTCTAAAGGTTGTTTTCAATTCATTGCCTTTGGCTATGTGAATGAGGTTATACCCATTTTTTAGGTCAAGCTTGGAGAACCAATGGGAAGCACTGATGCGATCTTGCAGTTCTGTCATCATTGGCAAGGCATACCTGTTTTGAATGATCACCTTGTTGAAGCCACAGTAGTCCACAAAGAGCTGAAGAGATCCATCAGCCTTCTTGACAAAAAGGATTGGAGCTCCTGGAGGGGATTTAGTGGGACGGATTTTGCCTTCTTCTGTCATCCTAGTAATGTACTCCCATAGGGCCTGGAGCTCAGTTTCCGATAATTTGTACAGAGGGCCCCAGGGAGGAGTTGTCCCTTCCTTTATGTTAATCTTTCAGTCCCATTCATGATAAGGAGGGAGTGCAGAAGTAAGCTGTTCAGAGAAGACAGTGGGGAAGATTTGTTCCCACTTGGATCCTTCAGAGGCAGTATAGGAGAAGGTAGAGGAAGCCTGCAAGAACACATTTGAGAAATCTTGTACAGGTACTCTTGTCATGGCTGTGCACCAATGACAAACAACAGCTTCATTGATTGGGGTGTCCACCCACCCAACCAATCCACCCCCAACCACTTGATTATTGGTGTAGAAGTCATCATCACTAAGGAGAGAGAAGGTGGATACCATTTCCACCTTGGGTACTACAAGGTGTTTCCGGCACTTCTCTGAAGGAAAGGAGACCAACTCTACCTTATCATAGTCAATAGAGGGCTCATGGTCACGAAACCACTCAACAGGAAGATAGATATCGACATCAGGGGGTGTAGGGCCTACATCAAAATCGATAAGTTCACAATGGTTGAGGACCTGCATTTGAAGCTTGGGAGTGTAATACCACTCCTGTTTGCAGGAACCATCGTAGGTATAAACATTCACCGGGACTGTCCATTTGATCTTCAGAACTGGCAAATGGTTACGGATCATGGCTCCGGTAGCACTATTGTCAAGCTTAGCAATTGCTGTGATGGCATAGGTTTTGGTTCCTGAAAGACTGTGAGTTTTCCAGTGAAGAGTCACTGGAACCTTAATACACATCCCCTGGGCAGGGCCCTCTTTAGCAGATGATATAACAGACATAGTGGATACATTCCCTGATCTCTCCTAGGAAGCTTGTGGCTGGAGCCCACTATATGACAACAGACAAGATATTTGGAATGTTCAGGTTCATAGGGTATGGGAAGGTGAAGAACAATGCTGGCAAAGAATGGTAGTTGTTATATGACCAGCATGTTTTGGCCTTCAGGCCATCCTCAGACAAACAGAAGTGGTATCATCAGTCAAGGAATACAAGCCTCAATACTGGCAGCCCTCCCACCAACATCCATGGCTTACCGCCATGGAATACTAGTTCCTATTAGAATATCAAAACTTGAGAAAGCAATATAAAGCAAGCAAACAATTCTTTTGACAAAGGAAAAAAAGCATGCAAAAATTCCAAAGAAAAACAACTTTTTGGACAAAGGAAATTTCATGCAACAATTTCAAATCATGGGGATGTCATCCCCGTCTTTCTATGAGTCAGGGAGATCTACCAGCTGACTTGCCTGTTCCTTTCCCTTACTCTTCTTTGAGGCCTGGCAACTCTCATCTTATTCTGGCTCTGGAGAAGCTTTTTGCTTGGCTGTCCTCTTTGTATTCAGCTGGGGAATAGTGCTCTTGCCTTTTGCAAAGCACTCATCTGTTTTGTGCGAGGTGCAGAGGCACTTTCAACAGGCTGAATTCTTCTTTGCCCCTTCCAGCTCCTTTTCAGTGATATAGGGAAGCTCAGTCTTCTGGGTACTGGTAGATGGTTGCTTCTCTTTTTGACCAGGTTTCTGATTTGTGGGTTGGTTAGGCTTGGAGTAAGATGGCAGGCCTTTCTGGGCCTCAGTGATACCTGCCACAGCATCTTCCATGGATAAACCCACATGGATGAGCTTTGATTCCCATTTAGAAGGGGAGAGATCTTCTCCCTGTAAGGCCATGGCTTGTCTAAGCTCCTTCTTGAGTGCCCTTGCTAGCCACTGGACAAAGATCTCTGGAGGATGAACCACCATTTAGTTCAGGGTTCTCATCCTACTGACATATTTCAGGATCCCCTTCATTTACCTGGCATTTACCATTTCCCTAAGGGCTGCCAGTTTCAAGAGCTGCAGGCCAAAGTGGGCTTTCATGGCTTCCTTGAAATCAGACCAGATTACTGTTGAATGGGTCCATGTCACATGGCAGGACTCCTACTAGGCCATTGCTTGGCCAGTGAAGAAGGTTGATGTGAACTTCACCTTGACCCAATCCTGCAGGAAGGCATGAGCTTGGAGATCAAAGTACATTTCACATTGCATGAGGAATTTCTCGATCTCCTCCAGCTTCCTACTAAACTTGGTTAGGTCACTTGGCTTGGGCCCCTTGAAGGGGTTAGGCAATGGTGGTGGTGGTACAGTGCTAGAGTAGTAAGACTGTAGAGCAGGAGGAACAGGTGGGACTGGAGGCTGATCCTGAGGTACTGGTGTCTGTCTTGCCAGAACCTGGGATACTATTGCCTCAACATCATTGGCTGTGAGGCCTTGCAGTTGTGGTGCCAGGGTAGGCTCAGGTGAGGATCTTCATAGAATAAAGGAAGTGAAGTCCTGAGCTTCCAAAGGTCCCCAAGAGGGTGTAGATCCTCAGGGGTTTATGGGTAGCAAGTGACAGAACAGGTTACAGTCAGATAGGGAGCTAACAGAGGAGACACTTTCTAGGGGAGGAGGATTTGGATGAGGCACAGGTTGCTTTATCTGCCTGTACTTTTCCTTCCATTCCTCGAGGTCCGCTTCTAACTTAGTGATTTTCTCTTCTAGAGCCTTGACTTCTCCTCTTCTTTTAGATGTGGAAGAGGCAGCAGCTTCCTTCTGAGCTTCCAAGGGTAGGACTTCCTCCTGGCCCTTTACAAGCTGGGACTGCAGGAGTAGTGAGGTTTCCCTTTCTATCTTGAGTGTCTGTTTCAGCATATCAAGCTCAATCTGCAGACCTGGAAGTTGTGAGGCCTGCTTATCACTTTCAAACCTTTTCTGGTTGGCATCTGTCAACCTTTTGCTAAGTGTTGAAGAGGTCTGTTTCCAGCTGATACACCTTTGAGCTATGAGCTGCATTCATCTAGGCTATCTGATTCGCATACTGTTTCCATTCCTTCTGAATATGCTCAATTGCTTAGAGCAGATATGTGATAATAGTAGGGGGGAAGGCTACTATCATGGATTGGAGTTTTTGCTTACTCTCCCTGTGGGCTTTGAGCATGGAGTAGAGAATGGTGGCAACATCATTTCTTTGTTTCAGGAATGCAGCAACAAGGTCCTCTTTTGCTGCTTTAAAAATAGTTTCACCCAAAAATTCCCTTCTATCAATAATGGCCTTGAGGGTTTTGTTGTACTCCCTAAGGATGGCTTCTTGATGGGTTTTCACATATTCCAGCTCCTCTAGTGACAAGGTAATCTCATGGATCCCTGCAGAGGAAGCAGAAGAGTGTGTGCCTTGACTAGGCTAAGAAGGCCTGGTGAGACTGTTTCCCACAACCAGTGCTAAGGCAGTAGTTGCTTCAATCATTTAAATATCTTGAGAAGCCATCTTGATAAGAATATAGTGTGATGGGAGACTCGTTGAGGATGTAGACATAGGTATAGGCACAAGAAGCTTTTCAAGAGGGTCTTACTGAGTAAACTCAGATATCTCCACTGGTAAGTTATAACTGCTTGTGTTTTCTACCTTTATCGAGGAGTCAAGGGGAGATAGAGAATTTATCGAAGAGAAAGCAAAGTATATTCTTAAGGCTCAAAGATTGTACAAGACTTGAGATGACAGCTAGAGAGAGAAGAAGAAGAAACAAAACACATCGCTCATCCACTCCCTCTAAAATACCCATTTCCGACTGAGTAGCTACAGAGAAACTTTACAAATGAAATGAACCCCATAGAAACATTCCATCACGATTCCATTATTCTTTCACGATTCCCTAGAAGGAGATGAGTTTCATGATTGGAGAATTGAAGAAAGGTTTAGTATAATTGTTCAGGACATTTAGAGTAGAGACTCTTCAAGTCCTGTCCTCCAATGATGCGACTGATAGGCATATCATGATGAGATTAGGGTGACGAGTCCTGTCATCAATCACATATATCCAATCTCATGAATGTCGTGTTGTCAATACCTTACCTCACTTAGTCAGAGCTCAGTGGTAACAACACTCATCATGTGGTTCCATAGCTCATAGAATGATTATAGGTTCTGACATACCTTCTAGTTGACTTGGAACAGCGTCTGTGCATGTTCTGGTACCTAGGTAGACTACTTGATATAGTCATCTGTAACCTAAACAATCTTATCTACATAATGATAATCTAGGCTAAACTCCCTAAGTCGAACAGAAAGGATAAGTCCACCATGATGGGAGGAATTTAATTTCTTTTCCCCGTCTTTCTCTGTTTTCATTTTTCTTTGCTGTGTAGGACTATGTGTGTATTTTCGCTTTAGTAAAAACAAGTTGTAGTTTGGCATGTTTCCCTTCTCACTCTTCTTTTACTTTTTCTTCACAATCACATTTTTTGCATTGGGGGTATTTTCTTTCATTGTTTTAAGGTTCACCTGGTAATTGTTTTCCCCAGTCAGCTTTTGTATGTAGTAGTCTGCATTTTTTTTTTTTTTCAGTATGAGTAGGTGGAGGATTTCCTTTTACATTCCTAGGCATGAGTAGGCAGAGGAGGATCCTGTCCCTTTCAGTTAGGTTGTTGCTTATAGTTAAGTGTAAAGACCCTGCCAGAGGGGACAGCATGTAAAAAACTAGCTTGGGAATTCAAGATATGTCACCTATCTTGTTCTTCAGGCCTCCTTGGACACTCAAATCTAACTCCTAACTTCACACCTCAATACTCTTCTCTATTTGACCTGATAAACCAAACTTTGATCTCAAGCAAGGGTACATTAGCCTTGTCACTAACTAGGATCCCCAATAGGGATTGCCTCACAGAGGAATATTTAGCCTAAGAATAAAAATGATGGGCCCTTGGCTAGAAAACATCAACACTGTAGTGTGTCTGGTGTCAAGCCTGAAGCGAACCTGCCCCCCTCCGCTTCTCATCCCTGCTCATAGAACATAAGACCTAGCCTCCCTTAGAAACCTTCTACAATGTCTTCTAGACTAACTACCCCCCCACAAAACATCATGCCCCCCTGTAGATCTACCTGAACATGTGCATCATGCATGGGATTGATCTGTAGCCAAAGAGAAGTAATACCATCCCCAGAACCATCTCAAATTGGTCTGACAGCACAGCTACAAGGACTAGCACAGGCCCTCTTCAATGATAAAAACAACCCTTCATATATTGCACCTATAGGGCCAGGACCTCCATCGCAAATATCTATCAAGACAACTAGAGCGACGAAGATGAAATGATCACAGACTTCACAACTAACATCCCCAAGAACCTTAAATAGGAAGTGCTCATAGGGCTCACCAACTAGGAAGCCATAGATCCTATGAGGTGAGCTAAGTCTTTTGGAATAGATGAATACAGATCTCAGCAATCCAAAACAATAGATGAACATTACATGGGTTCTACCATCCAGATGGAAGAGGAACATTACATGGGTTCTGCTGTTCAGATGGAAGAGGAACCTACACCTCACCAAACCCCTACAAAAAATAGTAAAGGAAAGGAAAAAGAGGCCCTGACTGCCATCAAAGAGCCTACTAACTTGCCCAGAATAGCAGAAGTAGCAGAAAAATGGATCCCCAGACCTATATGGGATAAAATAGCAGCATTAATTGGTAACCCTTCATTCACATCCCTCACCATCAATGTCACAAATCAGACCTTGCCCAACTCCAAGATGCCCACTACTGAGTCCATCATAATGAATGCACTAATAGCCACCTTCGAAGGAATAACTACCTATATGCATGCAAAATTCAAAGAAATAGACTCCAAACTTAGCGCTATTAGGAAAGAAAATAAGGACCTCAAATACTAAATCCTCATGATCACCTGCTCCATACCATAGGTTCACATAGCCCCAATGAATAAGCCAACCCACATGACTATGATGAATACAAAAACACAAGTAATAGGAGGACAAGTGAGCTCCTCTAAGAAGAACCAGAAAGATGCAAAGTCTTATGCACAAGCAGCTGCCAATCCAGCTGAAACTATTCACAACCCCCCCAATGGAAAAAACACCAAAAAAGATAAACAAGAACAGGACAATAAACCAATTGAGACATCCTTTGCAGAATAGAGAATGTACCTCCAGAAAGATAAAATCAAGGACATCGACAACAAGGAATACATCATTACAACCCTCCCCAACACTGGCACCTGAACCCTTGAATCCTAGGGTATGAGACAAGATCGAATGCTGCAAGCATCGATCAATGTTAGAGGAACCATCTTCCTCATCACCCCTGCTCATAAAAAAGCAGTAGAATACGCCCCCTTCAATACAAGCATCCACAAAACAGTTGTAGCCTATTTTGAAAAGTATATCCCTAAAAACAAGCAAACCTGAACGCCAAAATTTGAGCACAAATTCCAACCGGTATGATATGCCTCCATCAACTACAATATTACAATCCATGGAATTCTAAGACAGCTCATACCTGAGGACCCTGAGGAGCTCCATACCTATCATTAGTGACCATGTTTATAACAGCACTGGGGTCCAAATTCAAACCATATTAATCATTAAACCTAAAGGAGAAATAAGGCTGTGCTACACCATTGTAGTAGAGATCACCCCTGACTACCTCTATATGATCAAAAATAAATGCAATGAAATTTTCCTTTTCAACCAATTCAGGAAAGCTAAACTCATGTACTCAGTGGCCCATTTCATGCAGTGTACCAAATCGTGGAAGCTGGGCTACCCAAGATCAGGATGCAGGACTGAACCAGAGACTTGTAAACTATGTGGGTCCATCAATCACATATAGAAGACCCATCCTCTCATCTACAAACAATATAAATCTATGCTTGGCAATAGATACATCACAAAAGAACAAAAACAAGGAAAATACTACATACACACTCATCCAAAATGTATCAACTGCAGGGGAGAACACTCTGAGGAATAGCTAGACTGTGAAATAAAATGAAGTGTATATAGAGAGCATAATGTGAGAGTTATCTAAGCCTCACAAGCAAGATAATAGGCTGAAGCCCAAATTAAAGGATGATAGTAAATGGTACCTAAACAATGACAGCAAACTCTAAACCTTAAATAAATAACAAACCCCCTAGAAAAACCAACACCTTAATAATTACCTCATTCAACAGCAGAAAGTAATAGGGTTTTCATCAATTTTATGCAACAAAACACCACAAGCCCAGCAACGATAATCGCAATACAAGAACCATTCCTATACAACTCAAAGTCTATATAAACTAAAGGATATGAAATATTCCTCCCTAGGACACAGCTAGGAGAAAAGTGCAGAGTAGTGGTGTATATAGAAAGCTGGTTTCTGGATGTATATTCTGTTTTTCCTATTCCCCTTTCCTTCTCCTCTGCAAACATAGTCTCTTTAGAATTTAAACACAAGCTCTCAGGACATAACTTTCAATTTCTAGCACTATACAACAGACTGTGGAACAATGAGCTTCTACTGGAAATTTACTAGTCTGAGATTTTCAAGGAACAACACAATGCGAGAATAATTGGAGGAGATTTTAATCTACACCACCCTCTATAGGAGCCCTTCAGGAGTCATGATAGAAATCAGTTCTGGCAAGTAAACCATCTAGTAGAAACAGCGACCATAGGACAGTATACCATTCTCAATGAAGTAGGAGTACAACCAGGATCGACCCAATAGGCAGGCAAAGCAGGGTCCTCAACCTCTGGTTTACCAATACAAAAGAACTACATGAAGCTAAAGATGTGGAAATAGGACTAGACTATAGAAGCAACCACAGACCAATCTCCCTAAAAACAGAAATTCTGCTAGAAGTAGCCCAGCAAACAGTGCTAGACTAGAAATGCTTCAACATACTAGATAAGTCAGAACTATCAATCATATGAGAAGAACTGAACCAACTGGCCCTAGACTATACAACCCAGCTGAAGAAGAAGTAAAGCTACATAAATGACTCTTTTAGTTGTATACCATCATTACCAAGAGTGTCCCCCTTGAAAAAGCCACCTCCCACAGCAAGCTATGGTGGAATAAAGAGCTGTCCAGCCTCTGGAAACTCTTTCATTCTGCAGCAAGAAAGTACAAGCACAAAAAGGCCTCTATAGGAATATCAAATCAAGCTAGGAACTGATACTTCAAAGCAATACAAAATAGCAAAGACACCCATGGGAATAAATAGGTCAAGGAAGCTGATGAAAGAGACATTTAGAACCTAAGCTCCTTTATAACAAAGCCCAAATATTATCAAATACTGAACATCAAGGCACCCAATGTGAAAGAGTACACCAGGAAGATTGTCAGTGGCATGTTTCTCAAAAGACCACAAGTTGATCCCCCAACCCCCCAATAGTACCTAGATGCTCTAAGGGTCACCAGCAAAGAAATCTGGAAAGTCCTAGACAAGACCAAGAACACAAGTACCTCTAGACCAGACTCAGTACCATATATGGTATGGAAACAAATCAACCGTCAGTGCTCCTACATCCTCTTCACCCTTCTCACAATCATGCAGCAATATAGAGTTCTCCCAACGAATCTCAAAGAGAGCCTTAGCATGATCATACAAAAATCCAACAAGGAGAAGTATGATGTCATCAAAAAGCATACCATATCCTAAACCTTGCAAATACGCTGTCGAAAATCCTCAAAAAGATAGTTAATGAATAGCTTACTGAATATGCCCTAGAACACAACATGATCTCTAAGTACCAGTATGGCATAATTGAGAACAGAGCAATAGATGATGTGATTACTAGACTCTTTCATGAAATAGACATCCTACAGAAAGCTAGGCACAAGGTCACAACAGGTTTCTTTGATATAAACAGATCCTTCAATAACATGACTTGCTATAAACTTCGAGATAGGCTCAAAGGGGGTGATACGCTAGACTACATGATACATTAGATCATGTCTTTCCTATTGCAGTGAAAAATCAAACTCCAGTACAAAGGCACACTAGATGTTTTCTTCACTATACAAGTTAGTACACCACAGAGTATCTGAGCTTCCCTAAGCAACTTTGATGCTAAAAGAACTGGGGCGTCGTGCTCAATTAAGAGCATATGACATAGGTTCAGTAGCTCCCACTTCTATTGCTTCCCCCACCTTTTTAGGTCCAAGTGTGATATCCTAAGCATACCCAAAGATACGCGGGTAGACACAGCAACAGGCTGAGGAGTCCGTAGACTAGCTTAAGCCGACCTCAGGTTAAACTGTTGATTACCTTCCTCAGAACTACCAGGGTACTTACACCTTAAAAGGTTTGCTGCCTTTGCTGACCTTAGTTGATACCCAAGTAGACCCCTTAGAGACAAGTCCTAGTTGCCTCCACCACTGTCACACTCATTAGTACCTACTACTACTCAGCGCTTTGATCTAGGGTGATGGGAAAGAGACACCAGTAATGTGTTAACTGGGCCCTCGCTTCCTCACCCTGGTTAGTACACCACAGAGGTCTCCCCTGTCTCCACTCCTCTTCATCATCTACATAAAGCCTATACATGATCTATACATACTACACCTAGTTAAAAGTTATGCAGATGATGTATCCCTAATAGTCTACTCTAACAAAGGGTATCCAATGGCAGGCTCATACAAGATAGGTTCTAGAAAGTCAAATAGAAAGGAATAGAACTGGACATATGCTTCTCTCATGACAAAACTGACCTCATACACTGGTAGACCATAATAAAATAAAATCTCCAGGAAACTTCAACCTAATACAGCTGAGGAGCACCTACATAACCCCCACAACCATAGTTAGATACATAGGCTACTTTTTGGACCAGAAGTAATGCCCATACATACACTTCCAGCACAGGATCAACAGAGCTGTAGGTCTTTGAGGAAAATACAAGGACTAGTATATAAAGGGAAAGGACTAACACCTTACAATGCCTAGAAATTAATCATGTTTATCATGATCCCCAAAATCACCTTTAGAGCCAATGTGTTCTAGCCAGATAATAGGGCAACTAAAATGATAGACACCATGTTCAACCAGTTTACCAGGTGGATAAAAGGGTGCTTCAGCACTACTCCCATTGGGCCCCTCTGCATTCTTACCCAGATCCTACCCCCAGACCTCCTGTACTAATATATTCAAACAAGGTACACATTATAGATCATGACCCTCCTACCAGGATACCCTGTGATAAGTACCCTACCACCCACATTCCCTCTCTGGGAAAAAACAAGAGACCCCAACACTAACTGGCCCATGATTATACTAAAATATATATATCAATGGCAAGTATGAAGGAAAATAGGTCTAAAACTGGAACTCCAAAGCCATGAACAGCAATCTCCCTACCCCTCCCAAAAATAGACAGTCTAGCAAGATCCCTCAGAGAGTTCATGGATTGAGACACTTTCTTCAACCACTTCAATATAAGTCCTAGGGAATGGACTCCGTCCCTGCACAGCAAAGTAGCTACCCTATGAGAAGCAAAAAAGCATTTTCTGTATAAATGGAAAGCCCAAGCAAAAGATGCCAAGGGTTACATACATTACCTATCCCTTTATGAAGACTCCACTTTCCAGATCCAATGAAGGATGAACTAGATAATTTTCCAAATGCAATCGGGAAGCTCACACATATCAGCACAACTCCTATAAAGACAAGGACAAATGAATTGCATAAGGTGTCATGAAGAACCTGAGACTATTGAGCATACCATTAGGATATGCAAGGCCAGGATTTAGAAAGAGAACAATTTCTCTCACAGAATCCCCTGTCTACACTGATTTTCAACAGCATATTACTGCTCAAAAATCTGTCCGATTATATCAGTGTAACCAAGATATGAAAAACTACAAATCCAGACTAGTACAAGTTCTAAGTGCAAGTAAGTGTCCCCTCCTGCTGAGCCTATTCTTGTACTATAATCTCTTCCCCCCACCCCCCAAGTACTTGCAGTTCTTGCAGACCTTAAGCACATACAGTTTTATAGCTTGACAAATTTTGCAGGCACTAATCCTAGTGAGGAACCATCCGTACCTTCTCCTTTATACATTTCTTCTTGCTCTATTTCCCCTTTAACTAGTGATAGATAGTTTGAGGTAGAGGAGTTGCCTTTTCATACTGATTCTAATCTTTTAGCATTACCTTCTGTTTTCTGGATATTGTTTTAAACAGGTAGTTTCTTTAGTTTATCTTTTTTGTAAGCAGAGGATTTTTTTTTGGGTACACTATAGTCATAGACTGTAAGCAGATTCTTTTGTAAACTGCAAAGAGTAGTTTAGAAAATGAAGAATGAATCATCATCATCATCACCTATCTTATTCTTCTTTCCTTCCCTCCTCAGTCTATAGACTAGCTATGAGCCTTAAGAATATATTCATTCTACTTCTTGAACTTTGCTTCTCCTTCTTGTTCTTTATGTAGGAACTTGTATTTGTGGATCCAGACTTGAATGTTGAGATATCTGAGTTTACTCAGTAATATGCCTTGTTAAGTGGCACTTGCAAGTTACCAAAACTTCATGAAGACACCCACTATTATAACACTATATTCTTAAGTTATGGCTACCAATGACACCCCTATGACTAATGCCTCAATGGCCCTTGCCCTGTACTAGGGCAATGTTCTTTACAAACTAGGGCAAGCACCCTTAAGTTTCCACATGATTAGGGAGAAAGATCCTTGAAACCTCAGTCAAGCTTGATGGTGCAGTGAAATCATTTGTGGAGAAATACCAGATCTCCATTCAGCAAAACTTTTAAGCTCAACACTGCATTTCTCTAAGGGACTTCAGTGTAGATGATGCTTACAAACAAATCAATCCCCAACTTCTGGAGGACTTCTAGAAGTAAAAGGAGTAAGTTTAAGGCATCCTCTTCTCAACCATCTTGAACTACAAGCAGATAGGAAAGAAGCTTCCTCCTGTCCTTATCTCATTCCTACCAAGGGTCACCAACATCCTCCTCCAAGCGGTCAACCTTCTCAAGGAGTAAAAGGATGAGAATGAATTCCAGGCCTCCAAAATTAGGGAACAAGTGAACCTGGAATACACTCTCCTGGTAGAATAGCTTAAAACAGAGAACCCTTCCTCATTAAGGAGGTCCGAGCTAGCAGGGAAGCCCTGTAGGTGGCAGAAGACTCGCAACTCCTAATGGAGTTACAAATGGACAACAACCACCTTTGGGATGAGAACTCTGTCCTAAAGGGTGATAAGGGTTCCCTCCAGTCCTAACTTGAGGTAAAACAAACAGAGTTGAGGATTAGGGGGAGTCAGCCTCCTTGACAATGCTAAACCAGTGCATCAAGGACCTTGAGAAGGATCTTAAGGAAGCCAAGGCTGATGCAGAACACTACCACTACCTCTATCATTAATACAAGAGACTGGTAGACTCTGCACTCTTCCCCATGGCATCAGCAGCAAGGGGGACAACTAAAGAAGTGGAAGACTACCCCCTTTCTCTGACAGACAAGGAAACTATGCTAGAGATACCTCTGCAGAGAAGCAGGGGGCTTACCAATCTCTTGGGAAGATTCAGGGAACAATACCCTGTACCACCATGGAGGGTTACCATGGTAAGCCCTCCACCACCTCCAGCAGACCCAGCACCTCAAGGGTAACTACCCCTCACCAGGAAGGATATAGAGGAGATCATCTGAGGTGCTCTGCAAAACCTACAGGCACCCCCTCCTCCATCTTCATGGGCACTGATACTGGAGGAAGGCCAAATACCACTACAGCCACCATGGTAGGTTCCTGCCTTCAAGGGACTGAAACCCCTAACACCTGACAAATTTGCAGGCAAAGCAGAGGACATATTCAAGCTCTAGCTATAGCTGGAAACTCACTCCACTTTTCAGCCCCACTCCTTCCCAACTGATGTGGTAAAATTCCAGTTCACCTCAACCCTATTTATAGAGTCAGCTCTTGGTGGAGGATTAATCATGTCAGGTAGGCTATGCCGCTGGCCAGATGGGAGGATTTCCTGGAAGCCATATGATCCAACTTTGAAGCATATACCCTGAGACCCATTTATATTTCAAAACTGGTTAAGGCCAAGCACATGGGCACAATCTTAGACTTTATCACTTATATGAAGAGCCTAAGCTCTGTGTGCTAGTACAATGAGGCTACACTCCAAAGACTGGGTAAACCAGGGACTCTATCTGAACTCTGTAAGGTAATGGCCATGAGCTACTCCACCCAATACTAGACAACACAGGAGTGGTTCAACCAAGTCATTACTGTTGGCCAGCAGATGGAAGAAGCCATGAAATCCTTGTATAAGAACCCTTGGCCACCTTAGCAAGATGGTAAGACAACTCAAGCCAAGCCCGCTGAGAAGGTTAAATAGCCTCAGAGAAAGGAGAAAATGGAGAAGTTGGAAAAACTGAAAACCGGCACCAAACCTGAACCCACTAAGCTTCATACCTACAAGGAGCCAATCTCAAGTAGGCCAAGGACAATGATGCCTACCAAAAGTGTGCTTATCCTAGATATAAGGTGAGTAAGTGCTTTGCCTTCAAGAAAGGCTACATTCCCTCATCAAAGTAGTACTCCATGAAGAGAAAGAATGATGACAAGCCTGATGATAAGTCCAAACAGTCCTCTAAGAAGGCTAAGACTGAAGTAGCTGGAAGAGTGGTGGAACTCCCTGACATGTGGGTGGATGGTGATAACATCCCAATGGTTAAAAGAGCTACAACTGGATAACCCTTTTCCTTTGTTCTTTCCTTTGTTGATCTTTTGACATCTGAATTAAACAAATTTGGAGCCAGTGTTCAAGGGATTTTCCAGCCCTGGTTCTTGGTAGGTGGGCTGCTGGTTAAGTGGCTTGTACTATTAGTGATGATTGATGACCTCATGATTTACGACTATGATACCATGATGCATGAATTTCCTTGTCCCTTCTCATAGACTGTACAAGTATCTTAATGGATCTTAGTACATAATGTCTAATGTTTAATTTTTGCTTAGTTTCTTTTTTCTCTTTTGCCTGCCTGAGGATGGCCTTAAGGTTGAAATATGCAGGTCATATAGCAGTGCTGCCATTCTTTGCTTACAATACTTTTACTCCTCTTGAATATCTTCCTCACACTGTACAACACAATGCACACATACTAAGGTACTATGACATCTGGCCATGATGTTCCTGGGAGAGTTCAGGGATCCTATTCATGGATATAATGACCATTGCTTCCAAAACTGAAGGCCCTAAGTAGGGGACATGCATCAAAGTTCCTGACATCATGAGATGGCACACCTCTGTCAACCATGAAATCTGAACCCATACACTGACTGCAACTACCAAACTTGATAACAGAGCTATAGGAGCCCTTATATCAGATAGGCTCCTGGTCCCCAAATGTAAGCAACAGGTTCCCATCAATGTTTATACCTATGATGGGACCTGAAAGCAAGAATGGTATTATATGCCAAAACTTCAGATGCAAATATAAAACCACAAGGAAAACATCGACTTTGATGTGGGCCTGACCCCTCCTGATGTCAACATTTACCTCCTATTGAAGTGGTTCCAAAATCATGACCCCATTGTGGACTATAATAAGGTAGAGTTAGTGGGTTTCTACTATGACAAGTGCAAACATCATCTTGTCAAACCCCAGGTCTCAATGGCTTTGGCAAGAGAGGTCTTGCAAGATGATGACTTCTACACCAACTCTGCAGCTGTGAGTGGAGGTTTACTCAGGTGGGTTGACACACCTATTAGTCTAGCAGAGATACTGAGATGGTGCTCTGCCATGTCAAGGCTGCCCTTGGAAGACTCCATGGAGCTATTCCTCTGATCCTTATCTGTTAGCTCTTCAGAAACCAATAAATGGGAACAACTTTTCCTGAAGGTCTTCTCAGAGTGGCTTGCATCTCAGCTGCCACCTCACCAAGAATAGGACATGAAGTTAACATTGAAGGAAGGAGCCCAACCTCCCTGGGGACCTATCTACAAAGCTCTCAGAGACTGAACTCAATACTCTTTGAGAATACATAGACATGATACGGAAGGAAGGCAAAATAACACCTTCCAAGTCCCCAGCTGGTGCTTCCACCGTCTTTGTCAAAAAGGCTGATGGATCCCTCTACCTCTGCATTGACTACTGAGGACTTAACAAAGTCCTCATCCAGAACCACTACTCTCTCCCCCTTATGGGTGAACTATGAGACAGGATTGGCAAGGCAAAAATCTTCACCAAGCTCGACTTGAAGAATGGCTATAACCTGATCTGTATAGCTAAAGGGGGGTGAGTGGAAAACTGCCTTCAGAACACATTATAGGCAGTTTGAGTACCTTGTGATGCCTTTTAGTCTATGCAATGCCCTGGCCATCTTCCAAGAAATGATGAACACCATTCTTCAAGATCTGCTGGATGTAGGAGTCATTATCTACCAAGATGATATCCTCACATATACGGAAACCCAACAGGAACAAGACTGCTTGGTGAAAGAAGTGCTCTCAAGGCTAGATAAGCACCTGCTAGCCCTCAAGCCTTCTAAGTGCCACTGGGCAGTTGACAGAGTAGAATTCCTCAGGTTTATTATTTCAGCTCAGGGAATTGAAATGCTAGACAACAAGGTACAAATGGTTAAGGAATGGCCAACTCTGAAAATAGTCACTGATGTTAGGTCCTTCCTTAGGTTTGCCAACTTTTACTAAAAACTTCTCAAAATTGGCCTCCTCTCTCATGGACCTCACTAAGAATGACATGCATTGGAAATGGGAAAAAGCTCAGGAAGACTCCTTTGCTGAGCTTAAGAAATGCTTCACCACTGCACCTATTCTTACTTATTATGACTCCAGCATTCCTGTTCTTGCAGGAACCAATGCAAGTGACTTCACCATAGGTGAAGTTCTCTCCCACCAGTTCTGGGACAGTTCATTGCATCCTATTGCCTATTTCTCCTGCAAGATACACCCACTGGAAAGAAATTACAAAATCTATGACAAGGAAATGCTGGCAGTTTATACTTGTCTTTACAAGGAATGGAGCCACTGGTGTGAAGGTTCCCTAAATTCAGTCTTGGAGCTCACCAACCATAAAAATCTGGAGTATTTTGACATGACCAGAACTTTGTCATGCAGGTAGGTAAGGTGGATGGAGAAATTGGGTACTATTGACTACAAGATTCTGTACAGACCAGGTACCAAGAACACCAAGGCTGATGCACTATCATGACATAGGGATCATGTCCCTATGGAGGGGGCACCAGAGTGGGAACTAATATATTGTGACATCTGAAAGGATTGCCCTCAACATCCACCCCAAGTTCATAGAGGACCTTCATCATGCTCTGGTCTTTAACCTAGAAACCCAGGACCTTGTGAACAAGTTACCGCCCAACTATAAAATCTAGGATGGTATGCTCCTCTACAACAACCTTTAGTTTGTCCCCTCTTACCTCTGCACATCGGTTCTGAAGTCATGGCATGATCACCCAACAGCTGGCTACATTGGCTGAGACAAGCTTTTTGAGTTAGTTGCCAGGGACTTTTACTGGGCTAGTTTATGCAAAGACATTGCCGAATACATTGCAGCCTGCTACACTTGTCAAATGAACAATGCCAGATGACTCAAGGCTTATGGGCAACTACTCCCCCTGGAACTACCCATAGGCTGTAGGAAAGTATCTCCATAGACTTCATCACTGAACTTCCTCCCTCAGATGGCCACACCCAGATTTGGGTCATTGTGGAACATTTCTCAAAAATGGCACACTTTATACCTCTCAGCACCAATGTTACTTCCAAGGATCTGGCCAACACCTTCATATTAGAAATCTGGAAGCACCATGGCCTTCCCACCAACATTGTCTCTGACCAAGACCATAAATTCCAGGCTTAGTGGAAAGAGACTATGACTGCCCTCAGAGTCAAATTGTCATTATCCATAGTGGCACACCCCTAAATAGATGACTAGACTGAACAACTTAACTAGATACTTGAAGTATACCTTCAGAACTATGTCACCTAAAACTAAAGCAACTGGGCCCTACTCCAGCCACTCATAGAGTTTGCCTACAACAACTTGGTCTTATCCACCACCCAACAGACACCTTTCATTGCCAACTACAGGTACTACCCTTCACCAGATGCAGTATCTATGATCAAAACTTTCTGAGGATCTCAAGCACTGGAGCATGACTGGAAGGAGATAAGGACCAGACTACTGACTGTATAGTAATACATGGTTAAGTAGTATGATACCAAACGCCTTCCCTTTCTAGATCAAGCTCCTAGATCCTTGGTACTGCTCAACAAGGACAACCTTCCTAACCTCAAACTTTTGAGGAAGCTTGACGGCAAGTTCGCAGTCCCCTTCAAGGTCTTATCTAAAGTTGGACTTCAGGCCTACAAACTCAAGCTTCGCTTCAACTAGAAGATACACCCTCTCTTCTATCTCAACTTCAACCCTATAAGCAATCATCCCAGTATCTGGCTCCCAGCAAACTATCACTAGAACTCAATGATGGGGAAGGGGTATACTTTGTCGAAGGAATCTCCAATGTCTGTTTCAACAGACAGCTCAAATGAAACAAGTACTTTATACTTTGGGAATGATATGCACATGACCAAGGCATGTGGGAACCCCTTGACAACCTCTTGGTAAATGGAGAACCAATAAAAGCACTGGTCAAGTTCTAAAATGACCAACCCCATGCCAAAGGCAATGCCAATAGACCTGAGCAGGAAGGGTTGAAAACAAAGTAGAGAAGGATATATATAGGTAAGTTCCCCTTATCCTTCACTTATAAGAAGTCTGATAGTCACACTCCCACAAGACTTAGACCCTAGAACTTCTCAGGGAGAAGATCTTCACTCGAAGTATTAGGGAAGACTTACTATCCTTCAAAGACCTTGTCTATCATCAGGGCAATCTCTTCTGAGAATAGTAATAAGCTAACAACCTTATGTGCATAAGGGCATGCACCTTTAGGAGGGGTGTATTATCACAGCCCAGGTACCAGGGACATATATGATAATAGGTTATATTAGATAACTTCAGGAAGTATCCCCATTCATAGTTAAATGGATATTATCTATTAAATGTGGGCTCTAGCCTCTAAAGATTGGAACATATCACCTTTATCATATTACCTAAGATCTGACTACTCTGGCAACTGCTGGTATGTGTCCTAACACATGATCAGATAACTTGGTTAACATGCATGACCTAGTCAGTCATGACAATATGACTTATGAGTTGATCAAGCTGTATCGTATAATGATGATCTACCCCAAGATTTGTGATCAGTTCTTATGACATTGCTAATCATTTGTGTTATAACTCCTAGGAATGTTACAATTAGTGATATGGATTTGTCAGAATTTGTCTTGGAGTTTCTTTCTAGTTCTCTTTTTTCTATAATCTCTTATATCATTGATGACTCATTTCTTTAGATGGAAACATATATAAGGATAGTTGCTGGTCACCTATCGTACATGTGCGGTAACGTGCAAGGTCGTGGGTTCAAATCCCACTCATCCCATTCCATACCACGAATTACCGGTTGGTCGCGGGTTTTGTAGCGTAAGCGAGTTTTCCCTGACCATACAGGGTTGCCTAATTACTGGTTCAGTCCCTGTAAGCGAATGCGACCGATGACCACAATGGCTGTATGAAGGGTTACCCTGACAGCGCTTAGCGAGATCGCTCCTGTATTACGCGACTATG
>JABYPW010000499.1:0-24746 GCA_016880775.1 Phymatotrichopsis omnivora | reverse complement strand
AGGACGAGAAACAGCCAGTAGAAATAGGAGGAGTGCAGATAACGCCCAAACGGATAGCGCGATACCTAGGATATTTCGCATCCACTAAGCGAACCCCGCACGCCCACTACGAAATCCGCATCGCACATGCAATGAAGCAGTTCGCGCTCATCAGAAGAGACAACACAAAGCACAAAGGGCTGACCCCACATAACCGAAGACGCCTCGTGATGGGAATGCTAATACCGCAAATGACATATGGGGCAACTGTCTTCGAACCAGACCAAACGACAATCAAACTCCTCAACACCCAGTTCAGTAAAATGGCAAGATGGGTAACCGGACACTTCCGAAATACAAACGCGTACCAGACACTAGCTCAGGCAAAAATACCCCCACCAGAAATCTGGATCAAGTACTTAAGGGAAAAATACGTCCTACGAGTATCGACCATCACTGACCCGGACCACCCGATCGCGTCAATATTACCAGACACATACCCAACCCTCGCCACAAGGAACCCAAATGACACCTACCGCAACCATCTGAAAAGAAGGACGATCGGAGGAAAGAAGAAAGGCCTATACGTCCAAAAGTGGAACGCCCCCAACATACACAAACCTGGAAGCTCCCTACCAGTCCACGTTGACAAAATCCTGCGTAGCATCCTCCCATACCTGGAAACCGGAATGCGATTCCATGGAGTCGTTAAAGCCGGAGAGGCCGCCCCGTCATTATACCCCGTAAAGACCTTGGAGGAAAAAATAAAAGAAAAACTAATCGAACGATGGAAGACAATAACAGCCGAAAAGTCAAGAGACGAAGAGGAAGTGTCCCTAGGCGAAAACCAAATCTTCAGATTGCCGATCGAAATAGCAAACCGGATATTCCAGATGAGGTCCCGAAAGTCACATCTCTCTGCGCACACCTCATGGGGACACAATGATCACCTCTGCACACACTGCCACTAATACTACGAAACCATACAACATGCGATCCTAGAGTGCCCGGCAAGGACAGAAGCGCGCGAGAAGTACATACCCAAGCCCCGTGACCTGAAAGCCATGTTCTGCTCGGAAAAAGAAACGAAACAGATAGCAACGTATATATTGAAAATGAAAACTGGGATACCGACGAGGACCCACGCATACGAATACCATGTGGCCATACCTGTTCGATCTGTGCCTAATAGACCCCCATCTTGTACCCCGTCCCCAGTACCGCCCAGCCCGTGTTCCACATGTGGGCCGTATAGAAATTTTTTGAGTTGGAAACCTTTCACGGAGGTAGCTCCGGCTGACGGATCAGCTACCCCCCCTTCTACTTTCCTTAGTCCCTCTAGTAGTCTGTCTGACGTGTCGGATTTTCTTGCGGAGGAGGTTGCCCCTTCTTACGAGGATTTGGATTTGACTTTGCGAACTCTTTTCCACTTATGTTAGTTTGTTTTTGCGCTACTTTTCTGTGTTTTTCGGAGGAGATGTTTTCTTATTACTTCATAGCTTTCCATAGCTGTACGAGGATGTTCTTTGGTAGATGGTCGCTTACACGACCATAAAGAATAAAAATGAATTACCCCCCCCCCTGGTCACTTCTGTGTCGCTTTCCCTCGCTGCTCTTTCCTTTCCACCCCGTTTCTTCTTTAGTTTATTGTGTGTAAGCGAGGAGGATTCAGGAATAAGCCTGTGTATTTGATCTGTAAACTGTAGGACGCGCTACCGACATTAGGTCGGCTGTCTTCTACCTCCATCATAGCTTGACATAGCTGCAAGCGGAGGTTCTTTAGACGACCCTTAGCGGGGTCGTAAAGATAAAATAAAAATGAATTTCCCCCCCCCCCCTGGTCACTTCTGTGTAGACACACCACTGACCTTAAGTCAGCTATCTTTTTACCTCCATCATAGCTTGTCATAGCTACAAGCGGAGGTTCTTTTAGATGACCCCTAGCAGGGTCGTAAAGATAAAATAAAAATGAATTTCCCCCCCCCCCCTGGTCACTTCTGTATAGATGTCGAACACATGTCGCTCATCTGAAAGGAAATCAAAATGTTTAACCAAGGTGTTATCCTTGCCCAAACCCCTCGCTGGCTTGCTTCGAAGGACAAGCTTGTCGGCAAACCTACCTCTTCTATTGTCATCACAGTCATGGTGAACAACAACCATTACTGCATCTCCCAAGGCCTCACCATCCTTAACAAGAATCATTGGACTGACCCCTACATCTCCTTCTTGAAGGCTACCTAGTGCTCCCACTATTGCTGCTTCGGACATCATCAACTGAATTGCATATTCTCCCCCCGCTGCCGCATCTACGCTGGACCCCATGCCATTTTCGAGTATTTCAATGGAAACACAGAATGCAAATGCTGTGGATGACAATGCGAACATATAGTGCTTAAATGTGCTAATTACAATGCTGCCTACCCTGCTAACAATCCCCTATACCCTGTTTATTTGCAAGCTTTGGCCGATAATAATAAGAGAGTGGAGAACTTGCATACTATGATGGAAGAGGGAATGGATACTTAGGGCCCCTCAGTGTTTCATCTTCTTTTCTGCTTTTGTTGTTCCCTTTGTGTAAAAGTTTTGTGAGTTTAGCTTGTGTTTTCTCCTTTGTCCTTCCTCTTTCCTTTCTCTTTGGTTAGTGTTCTTTACTTTTACCTCGATCCCTTCTGGTTATTGTAAGGTCTACCTTGCTGGAGATGGGAAAAGGGTTCCCTGGGTTTTTCTTTTTCCCTTCTGCTTAAAGTCTTTCTGCTGTCTTGATGTACTGGATGGTCGCATTTGTGCCGGTCACATTTCTTTTTGGTTTTTCCTTTCCCCCGCTGCTCTTTCCCCTCTACCCCATTTCTTCTTTAGTTTATTGTATGTCAGTGAGGAGTATTCAGGAACAAACCTGTATTTTATCTTGTAAACCGTAGACTGCATTACTAACCTTAAGTCAGCTGTCTTTTTACCTCCATCATAGCTTGTCATAGCTGCAAGCAGAGGTTCTTTTAGACGACCCCTACTGGGGTCATAAAGATAAAATAAAAATCAATTTCCCCCCCCCCCCTGGTTGCTTCTGTGTAGCAAGTGAGGATGGTCTAGTGGTATGGCTATCCTGGTGTCATTGTGCAGTAATATACAATGTTGTAGGTTCAAATCCTACTCACCTCATTCCATACTATGAATTTCTAGGTCACAGGTTTTGTAGCGTAAGTGAGTTTTCCCTGACCATGCAAGGTTGCCTAATTACTGGTTCAGTCCTTGTAAGCAAATGCGACTGATGACCTCAATGGCTGTATGAATGGTTACCCTGACAGTGCTTAGCAATGTATCGCTCCCTCTCTTACTTAGGCCATTTGCTTAAGTTCGTAAATAGTGCCGCCCGCTAGAGAGTATGACCAAAGGAAAAGAGTTTTGTCACTTCTATGTTGGCAGGACTCTGAAGAATCTCGACAACACCCCAACCTTGGGGTAAATATCCTCCTCATCAAAGTCTGCATATTAGGCTGGTCCCTCTTTTCTTGAATTCTCATACCTTTCTGACCATGAAAAATGGGCTTAGCGAGACACCTCTCTTACGATGACAAAGGAGAATCATTGTCATTAAACCTTTGCAATACTCATGGGTGGGGATTATAGTGCGACTGATGGTTAAGCGAGGTGAACAGTAGTCATGTAAGAGTAACTAACCATATTTACATCGTCATCTATAGTATATAGGGTTCCCAACCGAGGAGATATTCGATGCTCGCTTCACTCTTAGAACTCCTGGGAGGGGTCAGCAGGCCCCCTGGAGTGTACATATAGCGTCGTCTAACTTTTTCTTTTGTTTTTTCCTTTGTTTTTAGGTAAAGCAACTGGATGATTCAAACGGTAGTTCTGAGGAGGGTAATCGGCGATTTAACCTTGTGGTTTTCAGGTAACAGTGTTCGGACACTGATCTCTATCAAGCCTGTTATCGTGTCTGCCAGTTAGGTTTATAGTCGGGGGAAGTGGAGGATTTTTTTTGTTCAAAGGCTAATGCGAATGGCAAGAGCGGTGGATTTCCTTTGTTTATAGCTATGTTACTTGTTTAATTTCCTCTTTTCGTAGCTAGGCTATACTATTAAGTTAGTTTATAAGCCACCCCACTATAGGAAAAGTGTATTGAAATAGGGAATAGAGTACCATTGCTTCTGTATAGGGGGGGAGGATGGTCTAGTGGTATGGCTATCCTGGTGTCATTGTACGGTAATATGTAATGTCATAGGTTCAAATCCTACTGTGACGGATCACCCTATATGGTTCGTATATAGCTCGGTAAAGATACCTCAGGCACGCTTCGCAAACGTTACTGAGTAAACTCAGATTTCTCGGCTAAACGAAAGCTCAACTGGAAGATATCGTTCCTACGACGAACAGGGCGGACTTCAATTGTTGAAGACGAGAAAAGACGAATATATTCTTTAAGGCTCGAAGATAACTCAAAGGCTCGTACAATGGTACTCGCAGAGAAGACTAGGAAGCTAGAAGCTAAAGAAGGAAGGAAGGAAAGACAACAAGACAAAGACAACCGCGCGCTTATATATCCCATCCTTCACCCGAGCTGACAAAGAGATGACAAAGGAAATAGAAACACAAAGAACTAAGACCCGTCTAGAACATCTCCTGATTCCTAATCGCCGAAACCTGCAGAAGAGTCCGGAATGGACAGGACGCGATTAGTACTCGATTTGACTATGATCGCCTATCACACTTTCGGGCCTCACTCCCAATTTGTGATAGTCTCTCGCGATACGAGTCCGATCGCCCGATCATGACCTCATGGCTGACTAGGCCAATGTCGCGTCATGCCGATAGCCGATCACGTGCCCGTGGGGCTGACCTCCCACGCTTAGTCAAGGCTAACGGCGAAGCCACACCATGCCACGTCACGCCACAAGGTCATGTGACAGGGGATCGTCTCCAGAGCGCTTAACACAATGGTGAAGGGTAGAGACGACATACTCACATGTTGACAATCTAAGCGTAACTTCCATCATAGCGCATCGTCCAGGTACCTTGACGCAGACCACTACTGGTGTTCATAACACCTACTCACCTCATTCCATACCACGAATTTCTGATTAGTCATGGCTTTGTAGCATAATTGAGTTTTCCCTGACTATGTAAGGTTACCTAATTACTGGTTCAGTCCTTCTAAGCGAATGTAACCTATAATCTCAATGGCTGCATAAAGGGTTACCCTAACAGCGATTAGTGATGTATCGCTCCTTCTCTTAGTTAGGCTATTCGATTAAGTTCACTGAGAGTGCCGCCTGCTAGAGAGTGTGACTGAAGAAAAAGAGTTTCGTCACTTCTATGTAGTCTTCTCTAGTTAGTCTATCCTATTAAGTTAGTGAAAAAGATGCCCCACCAGAGGAAAAGTGTATTTAAAAATGGGAATAGAGTATAGTCGCTTCTGTGTAGGGGTGAGGATAGTCTAGTGGTATAGCTGTCCTGGTGTCATTGTGCAGTAACATGTAATATCATAGGTTTAAATCCTGCTCGCCTTATTCCATACTATGAATTTCCAGTTAGTTACAGGTTTTATAGTGTAAGCAAGTTTTCCCTAACTGTGCAAGGTTACCTAATTACTGGTTCAGTCCTTATAAGTAAATGCGACCGATGACCTCAATAGCTGTATAAAGGGTTACCCTGACAGTGCTTAGACATGTATTGCTCCCTCTCTTATTTAGGCTATTCGATTAAGTTCATAAATAGTACTACCTGCTAGAGAGTGTGACTGAAGGAAAAAATTTTTGTCGCTTCTGTGTACAAGTATGGAGCGCTCCTGGGAAGATCAGTTACAGATGCAATAAATGCCCTAAAGTACGACACCAGATAGGAACAAAACTAGGAAAAAAAGGCCACCATGCTCTTCATAGACATCGAAAAAGGATTCGACAAGCTCAATAAAGCGAAACTACTAGAAATCCTAAGAAAAAGGTACACCCCTGAGTACATAATCCAGTGGACCTAGTCCTTCCTTAGCCAAAGAAGCCTGTCCTTCAGGGATAAAGGAATATGATCGGATGCCACACAGATCAACCCTGGAGTCCTGTAGGGCTTGCCCATCTCCCCCCTACTTTTTGACATATATGTGGCAGTGCTAACAAGAGACAGCGGGGCAAACATAAGGGTATACATGTATGTAGATGACATATATCTGCTTTGTACAAGTAAAAGCTACTAAGAGAACTGCAGGATGTTGGAAGAATTTGTGGAAAGGATTTTCAGGAAAAGGCTAGAAGACCTTCTGCTCTCCCTATCCCCAGGAAAAATAGAACTCCAGCACATATGAGCAGAACCAGAAAATAGATTACCAGTTACTATTATGGGTGAAAAAATAGAATACAAAGAAATGGTCAGATACTTAGGAGTGATGCTCTACCAAAATGAAGGCTACACCCAGTACTGCCAGTATAGACTAGGACAAGCACAGAACAGCCTATTTAATATAAGCAGACTCACCACAGGAGCCAATGGCCTAAGCATGCACATGGCAAAAAGACTAGTTAGAGTAGTCATATACCCATCCTTATACTACAGAGCAGACACCTTCTACCCAAACCTCCTAATAGACAAGGCCACTAAAATCCTCGAAAATAGCTTAGCCTAAGCAGCAAAATAGGTCTGCAGAATGTTCAGGTCTACAAATAATGAGAAAGGAATAAAAGAAGCAGGCCTTAACCCCCCTGAAATCGAAGTACAAAGATACCGAGCAAACTATAGAGTAAGACTGTTAGTAATCAGATCGGATCACCCCAACTTCAGAAGGATCCCACACCTCCCCAACCGACTGAAAAAAACACCCTGCCTACCTAGAACACTACTCTAGATCTACAAAACCTTCTTAAGCATATAGTAAATGACAAGAATGCCACAGATCAATGCAATGCTCTAGACAATATAAGACAAGCTAGGCTACAGACCCTTCTCATATGCTAAACTAGCCCCTCCCATGAGCGCGTAGCCCATTGGAACCAAGGGAAAACCAGTCCTCGTAAAATTCAAAGAAAAGAAAGACTAGCTAAAAACCTTCATAAGGAGCTTCAAGGAATACCATCTCGCCATCTTCACAGATGCGTCGCAAGTCAATAAAGATAACCAAATCAGAATTAGGCTCATCGCATACCTAGGCCAAAAAGAAATCCTAAAAATCAGCAGATACCTAGGAACAGGCCCTCAAGTCTTCGATGGAGAACTAGAAGCAATCTGACTTGCCTTCGGGGTCACCGAAAACCTGAAAAGAAAAAACCCCAAAATCTAAAAATTGATGATACTTAGTGACTTGCAGGCTGCGCTCACCATAGCATAAAACCTGTAGCTGTCAAGCACACAGTACATCACTAAACAAATCTCCAAAGTAAACAGCAGGCTACAAGACCTCAGAATTGCAGCAAACATAGACTGGGTCCCAGCACATGAGGGGATTGCAGGCAACGAAAAAGCTGACAAAGAAGCTAAGAGAGCATTAAAAGCTGAAACAAAAAAGTCCCTGAGCTGGAACACTATACTCTTGAGAAGTACGATAAGGTGAAGAATCAAAAAATCGATGAAAGAAAAACTTGAACAGTTTACTGGAAGGAAGAACCCCTAAACTGACAAGTACGACCACATACCAAGATTCACAGCCACGAGAGTGTACCAATTCTGAACAAGGTAAGCCTACATCCCAAACTACATGCTATGGGATAGAGAGCACAATATATGCCTCTGCAGAACTAAGCAAAGCATTGAACACTTCCTCCTCAAGTGCCAGTCCTGACACAGCCTGAAAAAAGACATCCCTGAGAGTGCGACGATCGAAATGATACTTTACAAAGACCATAAGCTATGGGAAAAGCTCGTCAATAAAGGACTAGAAAGATTGCCCCTAAAAAACAGCCCACCAGAGCCCCCCTGTATAATACTAGAATAGGAGAAGAGCAGAAGGGAAAGTAAGAGGAGGACTTTCTTTGTAGAAATGGAACGAGAATGGTGGAGGATTTTTTCTTTTCTTTGTTTTTGCTTTTCTTTTTCTTTTCTTTTCTTTTCTTTTCTTTTTCTTTTCTTCTTCCTCTTTTTTCTTCTTATTTTTTCGCCATGTCGCTCCTTTTATTTCCTTTCCCCTAGTTAGTCTCTCCTATTAAGTTAGTGAAAAAGATGCCCCGCTAGAGGAAAAGTATTAAAAATAGGAATAGAGTATAGTCGCTTCTGTATATAGAGCTCCTAGGAGGGGTGCCCAGGCCCCCTAGAGCATCGCAACTGAATCTACTGAGGATGCAGCAGCATCTGACCTCTCTTTGCTACAGTTGCAGTGGGCGACCTTTTTATTTTCTACGATAAGTGACCATATAGTCAGGGGAGGCAGAGGATTTCTTTTGTTCTAAGGGTAATACGAAATGTAGGAGCAGTGGATTTCCTTTGTCTTTAGCTATGTCGCTTGTTTTATTTCCTCTTTTCATAGCTAGGCTATTCTATTAAGTTAGTACAAAAGTTGTCCTACTATAGGCAGAGTATAGTTAGCTTTTTAGCTTAGGGAATAGAGTATCATCGCTTCTGTGTACTGCACTACTGACCTTAAGTTAGCTGTCTTTTTACCTCTATTATAGCTTTACATAGCTGTATATGGAGGTTCTTTTAGATGACCCCTTTAGGGTTATGAAGATAAAAAAAAATGAATTCCCCCCCCCCCCCCCCTGGTCACTTCTGTGTGGTGGCAGGCCTCTCAAGATATTCTTTCTACCCCCCATATTGCTTTGAGCAGAAACTAGCTCTAGTCCTGGCCTTCGCTAGCTAATAAGACTGTAACTCTATATACTCTATCTGCAACAACAATCACAACTAATACATACCATCCATGTGAGATAGCCCGGTATCCTGTAGGTCTATGCGAATAGCCTACTTGATGGGTTAAGAGTCCCCTTATTGTACCCACTGCACTTGCAACTGTACTGAGTATTTGCTTAGGTGAAGTCTCATAATACCTCCTACACTCCCTACTGCGACGCTCTCAGAGCTCCTAGGAGGGGTGCCTAGGCCCCCAAGAGCGATTACACAAACCTCTAAGTGACCTTTACAGTCCTAGCCAATACCCCCCATTACCCCTCCATGGTGACAATGCAAATCCAGACCAACAAAGCTGGGAATACCAAAATAAACCTACTCAAAACCTTGCGACTGTACGTACCCCCTCCCGCAGGATGTCTAACCACGAAAAATATACAACCTACCTATCGCTACATCGCTACCTTGCTTAGCTTATGCGACTGTGCCTGCCAGCACCACCACAACACCTACAAGTCCCCTTATCACCTAGAACTAGTAGAGCAAGTTTCTTAAGGTGGAGGAGAGAGAATATACTTTCTTTTATCATGTATCTAAGTCATTCGCTGTGAGCAGGTATTTTGAGGAGGATAAGTAGGGGCAGGGAGGATTTGAGCATGTGGTTTTCTTTTCTTTTTCCTTTGTTTTATTTTGGGGTGATACACCATAGTCATAGACTGCATGCAGATAGACCTATAGTTAGGTTAGTGAAGAGCTAGTCATAAAAACTACAAAATAAAATGAGATATCATCATCATCATCTTCTGTGTGGTGGCGAGGAAGCGAGGGCCCAGTTAACTCATTACTGGTATATCTTTCCCATTGCTGCAGATTGAACTCTGAGTAGTAGAGGGTACTAATGAGCATGACAGTGGTGGTAGCAACTAGGACTTATCACTAAGGGGTCTGCTCAGGTATCAACGAAGGTTAGTCGCTACCTCTATATTGTTAGGGATAAGTCTTTACACCCTGGTAGTCCTAAGAAAGGTAATCAGTGGTTCAACCTGAGGTTAGCTTAAGCCAGTCTATGGACTCCTCAGCTAGTTGCTATACCTACCTACATACATAATGTATGCTTACGGCATCACACTTAGACCCAACAATTCTGAACCTACCTCCTATCAAGACTAAATAGGAGTTATAGAACCTATATCTTTGCAATTAAGTTTATACACATGTCCCAGTTCTATAGCATCAAAGTGGCATTTAGGGAATCGCAGTTAAGTTGCTTCTGTATTCTTTCCTTCCTTCTCTCTTTAGTCTACAGACTAGCTACAAGCCTTAAGAATATATTCATTCTTACTCTCAAACTTTAATCTCTTCTGTCTTCAAATGTAGGAAAGTGTATTTGTAGATCCAGACTTAGAACAGTTGATATATCTAAGTTTACTCAGTAATACTTTCTTTGTTGAGTAGTACTTGTACTTTACTGAGCCTTTACCGTACTGAAGATACCTACTATAATAGTTAGTATATCTCAGCTATGAAAAGATCACTGACTGCCCTATATCCCACCTTTGTTAAGGATATGAAGAAAGTATCTACCTAGGATCTAGGATATTAGGGTCATCTCTAGAATCCTACTGAGCACTATTTAGTATCCAAGGGTCTTTTGGAGTACAACCACCTCTAGCATATCCCTTCCTCCCTTTATATACAGGTCTTAGAATCTAGGAATAACTATCCTACAGCTAGCTATCTTAGCTAGGATAAGATATATGAGCTTATCAATAGGGACTTTTACTGGCCAATAATTAAGAAGGATATAACTGAGTATATATCTTCCTGTGACCAGTGCCAGAGGAATAAGTTATAGAGATATAAGGCCTATAGCAAACTTCTTCCTCTGGAAGTTCCCTACTGTATATGGGAATCAATTTCTATAGGCTTTATTATATACCTCCCCTCTTATAATAGCTTTACCTAAATATAGGTCATTGTAGATTATTTCAGCAAGGTCGCTCATTTTATACTATTATGGCTAAATGCAACTTCCCAGGTTCTAGCCAACACCTTTGTCTATGAAATCTAGAGATTCTATGGGCTACCAACTAATATAGTCTTGGATAGGGATCCTAAGTTTGACTCCTTCTAGAAGGAAGTAATGGATAAACTTATGGTGAAGCTCTCTAAGTCAATAGTAGCCTACCCCTAGACTAACAGGTAAATAGAAAGGTTGAACCAATCCTGGAAGCATACCTAATAGTGTATATTAACTTCGACCAAACAGATTCGGTCTTTTTCCTACCACTGGCTAAGTTCACTTACAAAAATGCTCAGTTATCCTCAATAGGCTCTTCCTTATTCTTCACAAACTTTAGGTTTTGCCTATCATTGGATACCACATAGCAGGTCACCTTCTTCAAAGGTACCAAGGAACTCCAACACTCCTAGTCTAACCTTCACCAAAGGTGCCTTGATACCCAAGTCAAATTAGTCACCTTGTACAATAAACATCACCAGGAGTTTCCTCCAGTCAAGCCTAGTAAGCTGGTGCTTCTTAAGCAAGGGAATCTTCTGTCCCCTAGGCCTTCATACAAGTTAGGAATGGTTGAGCAATTATATTAGGCTCAAAGTTGTATTAGGGAATATAATGTATAAGTGATTGTATCAGGTTTTTCTCTTCTCTCTTCAACAACTTCTCAAGTCTTATACCATATTCAAGCCCTAAGAATATACTTTACTTTTTATAATTAAGATCTTTATCTTGCCTTTGATTCTATGATAAAAGTAGAAATACAAATAGTTATAACTTACTAGTTGAGATATCTGAGTTTACTTAGTAATACCCTCTTGTAATGCTTCTTGTATTAACACTTATATCTATATCATTTATGAGTCTCCCATCATATAATACTTACAGTTTACTGATATAACCTATATATTAACCAAGAACTAAGTTCTATGCAAGACTAAGTATCTTAAGTAACTACAAGTAGTAATGATGGTATAGTGGTATAGCTATCCTGGTGTTGTTGTATGGTAATACACAATATTATAGGTTTAAATCCTACTTACACTATGCCTAAATACTACAATGTTCTAGTTAGTTATGGGTTTTGTAGTGTAAGTGAGTTTTCCCTAACCATATATGGTTCCCTAATTACTAGTTGAGTCTATGTAAGTAAATATGACTGATGATCATAATGGCTATATGAAGGTTACCCTAATAGTGCTTAGTAAATAGAGGTACATACCTGCTGCTCCTATAATGTGTGACTATATCCTTACTCCTAATCAAGTATAAATACCCTATCCACATTATAAGTGATTAAAAAGAGAAGGTAATTGCCCTTAGGTAACTATAAATACAGTGTTCTGTGATAGTAGTATAGCTAGGGATTTGTCTTTTTAGTTGTTTTTGATAACCTCAGCCTAGGAGTAATCATAGGGATCCACTATGACCTAGGTGACTATGGTATCAGGTGGTGTAAGTAGTACTCTACCAGTTATTAAAATTAAATATATAGTCTTTAAGGAAGCAAACTTCTTTATAGCTTTAGTATTTTTATAGGTCTTTGACTATATCTTTTTATAGATTTAGTGAGAGCTAGGTCTTATAGGGTAGGGGCTATAGTTTAGGCTATAGTAGAGTTATAGGTAATGATAGTTTTAAGTTTTTTTGAAGTGTTATTCAATTGACTATTAACTAGCCTAGAGGGTAGAGACTTTATAAAATCCTTTTAATAGACTATAGTAGGGTAGGGAGAGTAGCATTATATAACTTAAGCCTAGATGATATAAAAATCACTTGGCTGTATAAAGGTTACACTAATAGTGCTTAGTGAATGAAGGTATATACCTGACTCTCCTATGTATATGACTATGTCTTTGCTCTTAATTGAGTGTACATGCCCTGTCTATATAATAGTGACCAAAGGAATCCAAATTGGGATATAAAAATCATTTCTACTATGATCTTTTTATATAGGAGGAGTATAAGATTACTGTATACTACTAATCTGAATACTAGGAAAAGGGGGTCCCTGATGAAATTAGAGTATATTTTGATAGCAGAGGATACTTTCTCTATAAGGGTAGAGGATTCTTAAACTATAAGGGAATAAAGTTAAGGAGGAGGTTACAGTGAAGTTGACTATTATAACATATTATAATAGTTGTCCTAGTATTATAGCATTTTAAATTTAGTAACAAAGTATATTATAACAAATAGCATTGAATTATAGAAGGTATTATATATAATAGTATTATATTTTTTAGTAGTAAGGATTATTTAGAGTATGAAACAATGCTTACTATATATGTAATTATTATATCTTCTAATCATTTATCTATATTATCTAATAGCCTTTCTACTACTTTGGTATTGAGTAGAGTAGTAAGTAAACCTATAAAATTAACTTTATTATACTATATAAAGTATAGATTTATAGATTTATTTAAGGGAGTAAAGGCTAAGTTTATAAAGAAGTTATATACCTTTAAATTTATTTTAGTTTTATAAGAATTTGGATCCCTTTAGTCACTATTATATGGATAGGGCATGTATACTCAATAAAGAGTAAAGACATAGTCATATATATAGGAGCATTACGATGTACCTTCATCTACTTAGTGCTATCAGGGTAACCTTCATATAGCCTATTTTAGTTTTATATAAAGTGTATTAGTTATATAGAGTATTAGTTAAACTTACCAAGCCCTTATTTGATAAGGCTCTAAATAAGAGATGTAGATAATGATAATGATTATTCATTCTTTATTTTCTAACTAATACTCTTTACAGTATTTATAAAAGAATCTGCATATAGCGATAAGGGTATAGCATACCTAAAAGTAGTCCTCCTCTTAATCTACTACTTATATATTTCAAACCAAGATAAAAAATTATATATATAAGGTTTTGACTCCTTTAATTCCTACTAAAGAAATAAGAAAAAAGGAAAAGATGTATTTTTGTGAGGTACACTTTGTGACTATACTTTACTTATAAGTTTCCATTGTCATACATACTTAGTCATAAGTTTATAGAATAGGCTCTATCATTTCTATACAGGTAGTTAGAAGTTAGCCTCTTATCATAGATATTAAGTTATTTTCACCTATAGCCTACATTTGTTACTAGTTTCTTATTTTAGATAGGTAAACTTCATAGTTTAACCATGTACTATTTTGTGCAATTCTAGGTAAGTCTGCTAGGAGGCCTAGGAACCTCTCCTATAAGCTCTGAGAATGAAACACTAAAGAATTAGGGTTATAGGAAGTATTGATATGGTAGATCCCCTATATCGTAAGTATTACTGGAACCTCTCCATAAGTTCCATGTGCTAGTTATCTATCATACCTAATATCTCAAATTAGCCTAGAGATATAGGCTAAAGATTAGATAACTTACCTATAAGGCAATTCTCATTGTCGTATACAGTGTACTAATCTCTATCTAAGATCCAATTTTAGACTTGTTACTCCTTAAGGTACATTACCTAAGAGATAAATACTAGGGATTAGGAACTCCCAAACTAGGTAACCATCATTATCATATACTGTGTACTAATCTCTATCCAATATTTGACTTTGAGAATTGTTACCTCTATAAGATGAGTTTCCTAGTCTCAGATGGATTAAGGAACTACTTATCTCTACAAATAATAGGAGTAGTTATATATATATGAATAGCTGCACCAACCTCTTGATTACCTAATCAATATCAAAGTGAATACTCTTCCCCCTTATATAGCTGAGAAGTATATTCTAGTCTTTAGAAGACCTTTGATGTAAATTATTCCTCCAATCTATCATAAAGATAACTTAAGATAATAGAAGAGAGGCAAATCACTATACAATAGGTATGGTTTTCCCTACATCAAGCTGGTGACCACTGAAAGGTAGTGACAGAGTTAATAGGCCTTGGTAAGATAATGAATATAACAAGTAGCCTATATATTACTCCATTAAGTATAAGGATAAGTGATACCGATGATGAGCTTTGTTAATTATAATAAGAACATCATAGAGGTAGCCTAAGTTAGGCCTATAGTAATAGAGATGAAGATACTACTGAGGAAAGCTTCACTAAGCCTAGATATTAGAGATAAAGATACTACTGAGGAAGGCTTTACTAAGCCTATAGTATTAGAGATGAAGATACTGCTGTAGAGGGCTATGTTAAGCCTATAGTATCAGAGATGAAAATACTGCTGAGGAATGCTTTATTAAGCCAACAGTATCAAAGATAAATATACTGCTGAGGTAGCCTTTGCTAAGCCCATGGTATTGAAGACAAAGATACTGCTAAGGTGGGCTTCACTAAGCCTATGGTATTGAAGAAAAATATACTACTGAGGTAGGCTTTATCAAGCCCATAGCATCAAAGATAAAGATACTACTGAGGTAGACTTTATCAAGCCTAAGGTATTGAAGATAAAGATACTACTAAGGTGGGCTTAATTAATCCTATGGTATCAAAAATTAATATACCACTAATGTGAGCTTCATCAAGCTTATAGTATCAAAGGTGAAGATACTGCTGAGGTAGGCTTCTTTAAGCTAATAGTATTGAAGATAAAGATACTAATGAGGTTAGCTTTATCAAGTCTATAGTATTAGAGATGAAGATACTGCTGAGGTGGGCTTTATTAAGCCTATAGTATTGAAGATAGAGATACTACTGAGGTAGGCTTTGTTAAGCCTACAGTATCAGAGATAGAGATACCATTGAGGTTAGCTTCTTCAAGCTTATAGTATCAGAGATACAGATACTATTAAGGTATACTTTGTAAAGCCTATAGTATCAGAGATAGAGATACTATTAAGGAAGGCTTTATCAAGCCTATAGTATTACTAATAGAGATACCTCTGAGGTAGGCTTTATCAAGCCCACACTATTGAAGACAGAGATACTGCTAAGGTAGGCTTTATCAAGCCCATGGTATCAAAGATAAATATACTGCTGAGGTAGGCTTTGTCAAGCCTACAGTATTAGAGATAGAGATACTATTGAGGTAGGATTTGTCAAGCCTACAGTATCCAAGATAGAGATACCTCTAAGGTAGGCTTTATTAACCCTACAGTATCGAAGAAAGAGATACTACTGAGGTGGGCTTATAGAAGCCCATAGTATTGAAGATAGAAATACTACTAAGGTAGGCTTTGTTAAGCCCACAGTATTAAAGAAGGAGATACTACTAAGGTAGGCTTTATTAAGCATATATTATCAAAGACAGAGATAATAGTGAGAGAGGATTCATCAAGCCTACAGTATTGAAAATAGAGATACTACTAAGGTAGGCTTTATCAAGCCCACGGTAACAAAGATGTAGATACTGCTGAGGTAGGCTTCATCAAGCCTATAGTATCAGAGATAGAGATACTATTAAGGTATTTTCATAAACCCTATAGTATTGGAGACAGAGATACTATTAAGGTAGACTTCATCAAGCCTACGGTATTGAAGATAGAGATACCTCTAATATAGGCTTCATCAAGCCCACAGTATAGAAGACAGAGATACTACTGAGGTAGGCTTTGTCAAGCCTATGGTATTAAAGATAGAGATGCCACTAAGGTAGGCTTTATCAAGCCTATAGTATTAGAGACAGAGATACCATTGAGGTGGGATTCATCAAGCCTAAGGTATTAGAAATGGAGATACTATTAATATGTACTTTATAAAGCCTATGGTATTGGAGACAGAGATACCATTAAGGTTAGCTTCATTAAGCCTATTTTATTGAAGACAGAGATACTGTTAAGGTGGGCTTCATTAAACCTATGGTATTGAAGACAGAGATACCTCTGAGGTAGGCTTTGTCAAGCCCATAGTATTGAAGATAGAGATACTACTGAGGTATGCTTTATTAAGCCTACAGTATCAGAGATCGAGATACCACTGTGGTAGGATTCATCAAGCCCATAGTATCAAGGATAGAGATACTACTGAGGTAGGCTTTATCAAGCCCATAGTATTGAAGATGGAGATACCACTGAGGTAGGCTTTATCAAGTATCCTAATCCTCTTCCTCATCAAATACACCAGTGTATGTATTAGGTTATATAAGGAATAACATTGTTCAAACCTTAAAGAAGTAATTTTATATAAGTGTCTCTTTCTATTTACTTCTAAGGTAGTACTATTATATCAAACACTGATTATAGACTTGGTAAATATTACCTAGGATCATCATAGGTTTAACCTCCTATTTGATCTTCAATAATACTTGTATATTACCTAATTATCTGATCATGTCATAACTATTAGGTTAACTTTAAACAAGTTTGTTAAAGCCTTTATTATGCTATACTATACTATACCAATTCATGTAAGCCTTATATAAATATCAGGTATAGCCCTTTCATAGTTTAGGTAATGCCACTATAAAATCAGTGTTTGTAATAATAAGGGTTATAGAGATAGGCTAAGGCAATTAGCACTAGTGGCTAAAGAAGTTAACTAGCTCTCTGATTCCCCTATAGTAGCTACTATCCTACCCTATATGGTAACTTATCATACTATAAAATCTGTATATTTAGTAGCATATTTATCTAACTGATGGTATAATAAAATGTTCAGTCAATGACTAATAGGGTATTTTATAGTTGGGTTTATAGTGATTGTAGGACACTAGCATGATACAATCATAGGTAGTAGGGTTTTCAAAGTATTATTATTTGCTAGTACTATTTGTATACTATATACTAACCTCTATCTGAGGGCTGAATAGTGGTTCACTATACTAGCCTATATTGGATATGGAGTGTAAAGAGAGGAATATAAAGGTGTCATATATTACAGGAACCTCTCTATGAGTTCCATATACCAGTTGGCTATCCTACCCAATATCTTGAATCAGCTCAGAGACATAAGCTGAAGATTAGATAACTTACCTATAAGGTAATTCTCCTTATTGTATATAGTGTACTAACCTCTATCTGAAATCTGAGTTGAGAATTATTGCTCCTTGAGGTTTATTACCTAAGAGACAAAGGCTAGGGATCAGGAACTCGTGAACTAGGTAATCCTCAATATTGTGTACAGTGTATTAATCTCTATCTAAGATCTGACTTTAAGAATTGTTACTCCTCTAATACAAGTTCTCTGACCTCAGATGGATGAAGGAACCACTTATCTCAACAAATGATAAGAGTAGTCATATACCTAAAAATAGCTGCACCACCCTCTATATCACCTGATCAATATCAAGCAAACACTATTCCCTCTCTTATATAGCTGAGAAGTATGTTCTAGTCTTTAGAAGACCATTGATATAACTTAGTCCTTCAATCTATTATAAAGATAACTAAGATAATAGAAGAGAGGTAAATCACTACATAATAGGTATAGGTTTCCCTGCACAAGGCCAGTCACTACCAGGAGGTAGTGACAGGGTTGATAAGCCTTAGTAAGACAATGAATATAATAAGTAGCCTGTATCTTACTTTATTAAGTATGAGGATCAGTGATACCAATGATGAGCTTTGTTGATTATAAGAAGGTCATTATAGAGGTAGCCTAAGTTAGGCCTATAGAAATAGAGATGAGGATACTGCTAAGGTGGGCTTCAGTAAGTCTACAGTATCAGAGATGAAGATACCTCTAAGATAGGCTTTAGCAAGCCTATGGTATTAGAGATGAAGATACTGCTGAGGTGGGCTTTATCAACCCTATAGTATTGGAGATAAAGATAGCACTGAGGTAGGCTTTATCAAGCCTAGGGTATTGAAGAGTAAGATACTACTGAGGTAGGCTTCATGACACCTATAGTATTAAGAAAGGAGATACTGCTAAGGTAGGCTTTAGTAAGCCCATAGCATTGAAGACCAAGATACTACTAAGGTAGGCTTTAGCAAGCCTATGGTATCGGAGATGAAGATACTGCTGAGGTGGGCTTTGTCAAGCCCATAGTATTAAAGACTGAGATACCGCTGAGGTAGGCTTTAAAAAGCCTATAGTGTAAAGAAAGGAGATACTGCTGAGGTAGGCTTTATCAAGCCAACAGTATCAAAGACTGACATACTACTGAGGTAGGCTTCAGTAAGCCCATAGTATTAGAGATGAAGATACTGCTGAGGTAGACTTTAGTAAGCCTATGGCATTGAAGACTGAGATACCGCTGAGGTGGGCTTTATCAAGCCTATGTCATTGAAGACTAAGATACTGCTACAGTACGCTTAGTAAAGCCTACAGTATCTAGAAAGGAGATACTGCTTAGGTAGGCTTTGGCAAGCCTACAGTATTGGAGATAGAGATACTACTAAGATAGGCTTCATTAAGCCCAAGGTATCAAAGATAGAGATCCCATTAACGTAGGCTTCATTAAGCGCCCTCTTTTCCTACTCCTTTAATACACTAATATATACACCTACTTAGATAAGGAATAATATTGTTTAAACCCTATAGAAGCAATTTCATGTAAGTATCTCTTTTAGGTTCCTTCTAAGGTACTACGATTATACTAAACACTAATCATAGACTTGGTAAAGATTACCTGCAATCATTATAGAACACTTGTATATTCCCTCTATAGCTGATTATGTTATAACTTTTAAGTTGACTTTGAATAAGTTTGTCAAAGCCTTTATTATGCTATGCCTATTACAGATGACTGTACTGACTGGTATACTTAGGTACTAAGACATGTGCAAATACTGTTCCAATTTAACTAGAAGGTATGTCAGAACCTGTGATCACTCTATAAGCCATGGAACTATATGATGAGTATTGTTGCTACTGAGCTCTGACTGAGTAAGATGAGGTATTGACAACATGATATACATAAGATTAGATATATATAATTGATGATAGGACTCGTCACCTTAATCTCTTCATGATATGCTGATCGGTCATATCATTGGGGGACAGGACTTGAGGAGTCTCTTCTCTAAAACTCCTAAATGATTATACCAAACCTTTCTTTAATTCTATGATCATGAAACTGATCTCCTCATATGGAATTGTAAAGGAATAGAGGAATCATGATAGAATGTTTCTATGGGTTTTGTTTCATATATAAAGTTTCTCTATAACTACTTGGTCAGAAATGGGTATTTAAGAGGGAGTAGATGAGCAATGTGTTTAGGTTCTTCTTCTTCTCTCTCTAGCCTTCATCTTAAGTCTTATACTATCTTTAAGCCTCAAGAATATATTTTGCTTTCTCTTTGATAAATTCTCTATCTCCTCTTGACTCCTCGATAAAGGTAGAAAACATAAGTGGTTATAACTTGCCGGTTGAGATATCTAAGTTCACTCAGTAAGACCCTCTTATGAAGCTTCTTATATCTATACCTGCATCTATATCCCTAGCAAGTCTCCTGTCACAACACCATACTATATAAACTCATGTAAGCCTTATACGACTATCAGGTATAGCCCTTTCAGGGTTTAGGTAACATTACTGTAAAATCAGTATTTGTAATAGCATTAAGCTAGGGGGGATTAGGAGATAAAAGAGTGTATGTAAAGAGATATTATAAGAAGAGGTCTCTAAACTATCATAAAAAGAAGGTGTTAGTGTTCTACCTTAAGGTAGGAGGAGGTTTAAGTTCTGGAAGAGGCCTGAATAAGAGATATAGTAAATATAATAACCCTTTTATAGTCCTTAAGCTTAATATAGTACTACTCTAAATAAGGAGTTATAACTATTATGTATTAAAATATAAAGTTTATTTCATATGATGTTAAAAGTTCTATTATTGACTATATAATATAGTGAAATTAATGAAATTCTAAAGTTGAATTATTTAGCTGAAATATTAAAATTTTACTTTTTTTAATATAATAAAAATATTTTAATAAAGGGAAATATTCCTTTATCCTTATACTATAAACTTTTTATCCTTATACTAGGAACTTTAACTCCTCTGGTCACTATTGTATAGACAGGGTATGTACACTTAATGAAGAGTAAAAACATAGTCATATACATAGGACTATCAGGACATACATTCATATGCTAAATACTATCAGGGTAACCTTCATACAGCTTTATCCTTATACTAGGAGATTAACTATTTATATATTACTATTTATACTTCTAGAATTTTACAATATCTTAGGTATTGCCTTTCTCAAATAAATGATTGCTTTGTAATTAATGTGAAATCTATTCAATTATAGAAGTATGATATTAAGGTTATTTTTTCTCAAAATTGAAGGCTTTTTCCATTTGCAATAAAATAGTGTTAAAAGCATTTAATGACATTTATACCAATTCATAGTTAATTTTTTAAATTTTTTGGTTTTTAAACATTAAAGGTTATTTTCTTATTTATTAATAAATTATATTTTCAATAACCAATTTCCTTTATTCACTTTTTATTATTTAGTATTAATTTTTTTATGGTTATAGGAAGGAATGTATTTTATTATTCCATCAATATACCTCTTTCAAACCAATGGAGAACAGAGATAGTTTGGGAGGCTTTTACTAGTCAGGCATTGATATTAGATATTTTTCAAAATCTAATTGCCTTTTCAACACAAAAAATGCTGCTCTACCTTATAGCTAGGGAATTTAGGCTATACAATATCTATATTTAGTATTTTCAAAGTTAATTATACTCTCTAGGATCTCACTTGATCCTAAGGTATACAGTACACTCTCGTTATAAGAAAATGGTCGAGACCGGAATTTTATATCCTTATAACGATATAACGTGATAGGCAGATGATTACTAAGCACAAACCCTGTCACAAGGGAATGAGAAACGTCTACCACTCTCAATACTATCTATACCCTATCCTCATGCATCTGACGCACGTTTGATGAAAATTTGATGGAAATCGCGGTCGAAAAAATATAGAAGTGGTAAAAAACACGTCTATAGCAATAAGTGAGTAGTTCTAGTCTTAAACATAGCCAATCATAGCATCTAGGCTTGCTCTTGTTGTGTTAAGGAATTCCTTGTAACGGGATTTCCTTATTTTCTCACTTAATTTTCTTTGGAACCGAGAATTTATTTCCTTATGATGAGATTTTTCTTATAACGAGATTCCTTATAATGAGAGTGCACTGTATTCTCTAACCTACAGCCGAGATACTAATAATATCTGATTCTATGACATAATTACTCTCCTTAGTAACCCAAATATAATTTTCTACACTGTCACTTCATCTACAGCCCTCCCCAATAATATTTGAGGTTGGCATAGTTGCGTGATATATACTGTCTTCACTTCCAATAATTGCTGGAAGCTGATCATGTTGATTTTACTGCTGAAATCTTTGTTTTTTATTGGCTTCACTGTGGATTGTACGCTCTTACTTCACAATGATACATTTAACTCTTTATATATTGATTGTTGTACTATATTGTTCGATATGGTGTGGGTGTGTATAAATTCAAATGTTACGTGTACTCTCAGATCGCTGCTAATAAGTATAGTATGGTCTCAAGTAGGAGATTGTGAATGCAATGGGGAACGGATTTCTAGTGTATGCCCGTACATACTGAATTGGCAATATAAGAGACAAATCAGCGTGGCTAAAATAAGACTAAGTCATACGCTTTTTTTGTCCGCTGTCGTCGATTTAGAGCAGCCTTATTTTCTCCTTCCACGTTCGGGAAATAATTTCTCTTGCCTCGCCTATATAAGTCAAGTCTTGTCTCTTCAGCTCTACCTAGCGCCGCCGACAAGACTTTTTTTTGAAATGGTGGTGAGCTGTTTTGAAGCCACCAACGGAAAATCCACCAGCTCATATGGTGAGGTGGTGAAGAGTCGAATGGTTAGGGTCAAAGCCTGGGTACAAGGCTGGGCACCGCTGAGCGTTTTGTTTTGGTACATTTTTTGCTCCATACCAGGAAATACGCGGGAACGTTCTCGAAATCTGTCTACATTATTTTCTTCGGAACCGGCAACACCAAATTCCCAAAATAAAATTATTTTCCTGCCCAACCGATGCGCTCCGGAACAAGACGCGCACAAATACCGAGCTCACACTGGTCAAATGCTCGTCAGCCCTTCGTGCATTACATGTTCCAGCAAATGAATTTGGCTGGGGGGAGGGGTGGAGGGTTGGAGCACAGCCTGCAGACGAAAATAGAAATTCCACACCGCACAACACTAAAACGTGACAGGGTGGGACCTTTTTTTTTTTTTTTTTTTTTTTTTTTAACGTTGCCGATGCTGCCTTCCTTACATGCTGCTCAGAGCACTCTAAGCTCGCTTGGCTGGAAAAACAGGATATGCCTATGTGCGGTCCGAAGCGGCGATGGACGATCTGGGAACAGAAGAAGACATGTAAGCAGGGCCGTGCTCGTTCGTACGGAAATTCCGTGCACGTCGCGGAGCTTCTATTAGACCATCCGCCGCTGGCTGCCCCCTCTCGTCGTCGTCTTCGTCGTCTCCCCTTCCCTGCCTGGGTTCTGTCTTTTCTGCCTTCCCTTTTCCCTCCCTCTTCCGTTCTTCTTCCACCGCTGCTACTCGCAAGCAACCATTTGCATACGCACGTCTGTCTTTGTTGCACACTCGCTCGCTCCACAGTGTTTCGGTGGGAAGGAGAGGCGTTCGTTCATTGCGGTGCTCGTCATTTTCAAGGTAGGCCCCGTGAACTCTGCTTTGCTTTTAAGCCTGTCGGCGTGGCAGTGCCTTTAGTGCTGTTTAGCTTTTTCTTTGTTCGTGGTGAATCATGCTTAGCCGTGGCTGCTCGGATTTTCTTGCTGCAATGCATTGACGTCCCGTTGCTAAATGAAACATCTGGACAGGTATTATTAGAAACCAAAGTCACCGACGGCGTTTTTTTGTTTTTTTTCCTATTCTTCTGCTGCTTTTCCCTATCGATCTACGGCTCCTTAATTGCGTTCAAAGATCGTTCCCGTCGGCAACCAACTCTTGAAGCTCAGTGTAACGAGACATTTCGTTGGAGGAAAAAAAATCGCTTTTGTTGGAAACCTTGTTCAACGTCGCTGCAACCTCGCCTCAGCCCGCCGGCCATAATCTTTTAACGATCTGTTACGGATTTTCTTTTCCCGGGGATTTTCTTGTTTTTCTTTTCATGATGCTCCGCCGTCCTACTACCTCCGTTCTCGGTTCTCTCCTTCTCTTTCTCCTGCTGCTCTCGCCCGCAGCATTCGTGTCCGCTGAACAAGACTTCATGGACTTGGTGCGGGACGTGCCAGCCGATAAGCTCCATGCCGCCCTCCACGAGTACACCGGGGAAAAGTTCAAACATGGTGTGTTCCCCGCCGATCGAACTGCTCTCGAGGCCGTTCACCGAGAACGTGCCGCTGATGCTTCCCGTATAGTTCAATTGGCCAGGAGGCAGACTGCGAACGACACGACGTTTGTAACATCTACCACGCAGGCGGAGTCATCGACGTCGCAGGTTACAGCGGAGACCACGACGACCACATCCTCGTCCTCGGACTCGTCTACATCGGACTCGCCTACACCGACACCGACTCCGTCGCAGACGACCACCGCTAGTCAGACGGAGCAAACTACGACTTCGGAGTCGCCCAGTACTACCAGCACCAGTACGACCACTAGCGAAACCCCGTCCCCGACTTCGACTTCGACTGAAGAATCAACGACCTCCAGCGATACGCCGACACCCACTACGACTAGCACAACCAGACGGTTAACGTCATTCACTTCGACATATACGAGAACGCTCACGGGCTCGGATGGATCGCCTTCTACGGTCACGGAGATTACTGTTGTTCCTGCCCAGACGGATGATTCTACGGCGTCGTCAACTGCTGCGAGGACTTCGGTAGGAACGCCCTCGTTGCAGACTAACGCGGCCAATGTGATGGGAGCAAGACTGGCGAATTATGCCGCGGTGGGTGCGGCGTTGGCAGGACTTTTTGCATTGTAAATATGATGGGAGCTTTTCTAGATTTTTGTTTCTCCCTTTTTTTTTTTTTTTTTCTTTCCTATGAATTTCTTCTACACTTCTTTTTAACTCTCACTCGTTCACGCTATGTTACGGAAACGAATTTGTCATTTTTCTGCATTTACGGGTTACTTTTTTTTTTTTTTTTTTTACTTTGCG
>JABYPW010000498.1:0-24750 GCA_016880775.1 Phymatotrichopsis omnivora | reverse complement strand
GAGGGAGCTGGGGTGGGAGGTTTTAGCAAACGTTAACAATCCATCTGTCGTTTGAATGAGTAGTGACAATAATATACATTGGTAATTATTAAATACGGAAAACAAAAAAATAAATAAAATAGAGTTCATTACATATATTTAATATGGTGTTACACCACTATTTTCATTAATTACAGCTAGAATCAATGTTTTCCAATCATCTTCTATGTCATAGAAATATGATCGCGCAAGGCAATAACCCTGAAGGCTCATCTAACGTAGTTTCGCAGTCATTAATTATTTTTTTAGAATTTTAGTACATATTACTGTAAACACGCACCGCCTGTACTGCGAACTCTTTTCTCCATTGGTGACGTAGATGTACCGCATGTGCCTCAGTGCCGAGAGTTCGTCTGATTTCTGAAACTGCCCAAGGACCTATACATTGTTGAAATGTAACAATCGTTCCGGTGCTTTCTATGCAGATGTTCTGTTGTTTTCGCTTGTTTTGCTTTGTTTTTCTTTGAAGCTGCGAGGGTCAGAAGATGCATGAAAGGTGATGTTTTTTCTTTGAGTTGCGACGACCGAAGCACGCATGGAAAGCGATATTGTTGTTCTCTCTTTGAATTGCAAGGATCGGAAAATGCATGGATAGCGAGAAGAGTCGAGATGAGATTATAGTTCTGGAACTTTCGTTTTCGATCATTGCTAAAAATCTTGTGTTGCGAATGGAGTATAAGGGTAGGTTTTTCTGGTTTGAGTTCAGTGGTTCCAACCAATACAATTTCTCTTCTCTTTTTGTAAAATACACAAACTCGCGCTACGAGAAAATCATTTCATCACGTGAGAAAAATTAGGCCAGCCATTCCGCGGCAAGGGCTAGGGTTTGAATTGACAAGGGATACGAGAGATGCCATTGCTTCAAGTTGTTTCGCAGAAAACACTACATTATACCCTTTCGTTTTAATCGATAAGGGCGACATCTCTATTTTTCATGTTTACAGCATCCTTTACTGTGGCGTTAAACTAAGAGACGAATATGGCTGAAAATAGTGGGCATCGGCGCCGAGGTGAGTATCTCAGTTTTCGCACGCTTCATAGATGCAAATATTTCTTTTCCCATTCAGCTGTCCCTTTCCCTATCCACCCTATAATTCCTCTATTATCTTATCCTTTTGTTTGGACCTCTATTATGAAAGGTATCGTTCTGTGCTAACATTTCCGTGGATTTGCTGAAAAGCGGGTGACTCTGGCGAGGCCAAACCAATGCCAATTATTGTGATTATGGGAAAATTTGGAGCTGGGAAAAGCAGCTTCATAAACACCTTGGGAGGAAAAGATCTCCAGGGGAATCCGCCTACACTAGATTTCAATCTAAATTACTGTGAGCTCCTTTTTTTCTCTTTTTTTTATATATATATATATATATGTGTGTGTGTGTGTGTGTGTGTCTAAATACTAATCTATAAATTAGGCACGATTGTACCAACTGCTTACACTGCCGAAATCCAAAACAGACAAGTGTTTTTGCTAGATACTCCAGGATTTGACGATTCTGTGAGAGAAAGTGCCGCGGTCCTAAATGACATCGCATCCCACCTTTATAATGCCACCCTCAAGAAACCCGAGTTCGAGGTTTGCGGTATCATTTTCATGCACGATATCCACGAAACAAGATTATGGGGAGGTCAACGAAAAACCTAGGATATTCTCACAACACTCGTCGGGGCAGAATGCATGAACAATATCGTTGTCGGGACAACAATGTGGAGCAACAGCGCTTCCAGCAAGTTCGCAAGAGAAGAGCAACGGGAGAAGGAGCTTTTAAGGACTCATTGGAGGGGAATTCATAAAACCATGCGAGTCACGTACAAAGACGAAGTTTGTGCAAGACAGATCATTGCAGAGATTTTGTCTAGGCCCCCAGTGGTCCTCCGTATCCAAAAGGAGATGATGACTCCACCGCATACCGTCGAGAATACGACCGCCTACAAAGTCGGGGTACAGTATGATAAAGCGTCGACGGAAAAATTTGAAAATGAATGGGAGAACGAACGCAAAAGACAGGAAGAACTAGAAAGAATGGAAGAGCAGGGAAGGGTAAAGCGAGAAGCAGAAGTGAAGAGGCAAGTTGAAGAGGTATCCCGTAGAAAGGAAGAAATTCGGAGGAAGCAAGAGGAGCGCGAAAGGCAATTCGAGGAGGAGTGGGCAAGGCGAGATGAAGAACATAAGCGTGTGTTGGAAGAACGATTTCACAAGCAAGAGAAGGCACAGAAGAAATGGCAAGAAGAAAATCAGAGGCAACAAGAGGATTATAAGAGACAATTCGAAGAGGAGTGTGCAAGGAAATGTGAGGAACGTGAACACCAGTTAGAGGAGCAATTTCAGAGGCAAGAAGAGGCACAGAAGAAATGTCTGGAAGAAAATCAGAGGCAGCAAGAGGAACACAAGAAACAATTCGAAGAGGAGTGTGCAAGGAAATATGAGGAACGTAGCCACCAGTTAGAGGAGCAATTTCGGAGGCAAGAGGAGGCACAGAAGAAATGGCATGAAGAAAGTCGGGGGCGGCAAGGGGATTATAAGAGACAATTCGAAAAGGAGTGTGCAAGGAAATATGAAGAACGTAGGCGTCAGTTAGAGCAGCAATTTAAGAGGCAAGAAAAGGCTACCAGGAGACGAGAAGAGGTTGTTAGGAGACGAGAAGAGGCTGTTAGGAGACGAGAAGAGGCTGTTAGGAGACGAGAAGAGGCTGTTAGGAGACGAGAAAAGGATGTTAGGAGACGATAAGAGGCTATTAGGAGATGAGAAGAAGAGCTTAGGAAGTAGAAGGAGTATCGGAAGCAAGAAGAGTAGTGCAGGAAGTTGTCCGAGAGCGAAAGCAGAACTCGAGGTGATGATTCCGAATTTTCATCAGAAAGAAGACAAACATCGGAAGATAGAATTGGAAATGCCTAAAAAACGATATGACGATAAATTTTAGTGACTGGCCCAAGAGCTTCGAAGACATGACGAGGGATTTTGGGGACTGGCGGAGAAGCTTCGGAAACAGGACAAGGATGGTCTGAGGAATAACTTAGAAGAGCTTAGAAGTCGACACGAAGAGGAATTCCGGCAACTGTAAAAGGAGAGAAGAAAATAATCACTGCTGGTGTCGAAAAGTTCCTAGGGCAGAAATAAAAACTACTGTATGGAGCTTTTTTTTTTTTTTTTGTTGATAGTCTGAGAGTAGGCCCCTTTATCATTTGATTCTGTTGAATTATGTGTGTGCCGAGGGTGGTGGTTCGTATCTTCGATAAGAGCGAGTGATAATCTATGTTGTACCTGTTGAAAGGAATTCGTATCATTCCAAAATGCTTGTTGATGATAACTTCTCATATTCATGTTATTTACATGGCATAAATATAGATGGCCAAATCAAAATATACGTGAAATGTCTATTCTGGTCACTACTTTGCGCTACTACACTGAATCTGCCAATCCTGAACCCCAAAGTGCTATCAAAATGGAATTAGTAATGAATTACCTGTAATTAGTTTCCATAAAATTCTCTTAGAATTGCCGAACAATCATTATAATATTTTATCGGAAGTATACATTATCAATCCCAACAACGTTCGCCACGGCAGGTATTTGGCCCACTCGGCCAAATTTCAGTCGGGACTAGTCTATAACTCGCCAAATTGAACTTCGCATCTCAAAAAATATAAGAAAGATAATATTTATCTATGGAATCTTGAATATTTAGACATAAATATTCCAGAAATTGGAAAGGTAATTTTTTCGATCCTAGTTATGCAACAGGCTTGCCATGACCCTCCCTTCCTCTTCAAGGCGAAATGAAGAAATAGGTTATGTGATATTTATAGCAAGCAATCTGGCCCACTCTGCCAAAACTCTTGTCCCATAGAATTTGCCACTGCAAGAAAGAGAAATCGATCAATGGAGCCTTCAGCATTTAGAGTTAATTGTTTTAGTAAAGAGGAATGCAACTTGTCCCATCAAATCATATATGAGACTAGCTTTGTCCCTTGCCTCACAGATAATACGACATGCATAATTTTGTGATGTAATTACTCGAAATAATATCAGAAGTTCTTTAATAACAAAGAAACTAATTTGTCAACACAACAAATAACTATACCCCCGTTTCTTGAAACTACATACTTAGTTCCTAGTATTCTTTAATTCCGAAGAAAGAATTTTATTTTTACTTATATGAGTGAAAATCTTATTTCATGATGAAAAGCATCGAAAATTAAATATGACATTAAAATGTATTCTCTGTAAACTTAACTTTTTTTCAATTATATATAAAATGCCAAAAATTCCCATATTTCAAGCTCCTTTATCTTTTGAAAGCACATGTAGATCAGATACTACCAGACTGTAAAAATCATATGTTAAATTTTATGCATTTAGAAATTAAGTACAACCGGGAAAGTCCCAAACATACCACTTTATAGTGCAGTACTTTATGCTTTCCTTAGTTACAATTTTGAGGTTATAAATTATTATTAACTATCTATGTAAAATTTCTATTCATTGAGAATCCTAAAACAACTCAAAACACTTATACATGCAAACTGAAGCAGTATTATCACATTCTTGATTTCTATTCTTAGTTACTATACACTTTCTCTACTAGACCAACGATAATATAGCAAATTGTCTATGCAAAGAGGTACTCTAGTAAACACCAGTTCCATATACAAAATTGTGTTAGATATAGGAATCATATCTTTTATATGTGCAGATTAACATATATTTTTTTCAGGTTTATAGTATCTCATCTACATGCGCTTTAAAAAGATAAAGGAGGTTGAAAATATGGGAATTTTTGGCATTTTATATGTATTTGAAAAGAAGTCAAATTTACAGAGAATACATTTTAATTTTCAGGTTTTTTTCATTCAAATATCTTTCTTTGGGGTGTAAAGAAGTATTACACATCTGGCGTTGGTAGCGGGGTTGCTTGAACTGGATAAAACAAGGGTAGTTTTTTCGGGGCATTCCGGTTGCTATAGCCAAGATCGCAAAGAAAATGGTACGTTTACTTATGGGAAGGTGTTGTACATTGGGAAATATTATTGAAATTCCTTATTGAAAAAATATCTAACATTTGGATCTTCCTGAACAACTTTTGCTTCAATTTGACAAGTACTGTGGTCCTTTACATTATAATACTATCCTTAGTCTTATATGAATTCTGGCAATTGAAAAATCTTTTCAATGCTTCTACCATGCAAACAGTTTGCATTAAAACCAAATACCATTTCATCATTCACAGGCTTAGACCATCCATAAAAGTTGTTAATTGTTCAGCAGGTATTAGTGGATTTAGGTAGCTATAAGAGTTAATTATAGCTTTTATTTATAGCAAGTCTCAAGTCCAAAGCATCTCTAGTCTTGCTTTTAAAACAACATTCTCATGGGATAGTCTGTAATGTATTAATGCCTCAGAAGGTATGGAGATTATGTTAGATGAATTTAAGTATCTATTTAGAGATTTTTTGAGACTGGACAGGTTGCTAGGTTTAGTGTGTGTAAAGTTAAGTGATCGGGTTATTGGGCGGTTGGGCATAGTGGTGTAGTTGGGACTCGATTTCACCATGTTTGCCTATGTGTTCAGTTATTATTTTCATAGATTTTTGTAAGTGAAATTCCTTTTTTTTAATGTACTTAATTAAACTTATATTTCAATATGTGCATGTCCTTCGCGTCCTCTTGACCGTCGGTAGGCAGTCTCCTAATTACAGCTTGAATCAGTATTTTTCAAATCGTCTTTCATGTCGTGAAAATATGATCGCGCAGAGTGATAACCCTGAAAGGCTGATCTAGCGTAGTTTCAGCCATTAATAATTATTTTAGAATTCTATATATTATATATTATATACTGTAAATACGCTAACCGCTTTTACTGCGAACTCCCCTCTTCGAATCCACGACCTCAAGTTCTTCCAATGGCTGCGACGACTTGATTCCCCAACGAATTCCGAGAAAAGAATTCGCATGGTCGTGAAATAGATGTACCGCATGTGTCTCGGTGCCGAGAGTTCGTCAGATTGCTGAAACTCCCCAAGTACTTATACATGTACTCGCGCTGCGAAAAAATGACTTCATCACGTGACAAAAATCAGGCCAGCCATTCCGTTGCAATGCCTAGGGTTTGAATCGACAAGGGATGCGAGAGACGTCTCTTTCGATGAAAACCCTGCATTATACTCTTCCGTTTCAATGGATAAGGGCGGAATCTCTATTACCCATATTACAATATCGTTTGCTGTGTCGTTCAACTAAGAGGCGAATATGGATGAAAATAGTCAGCATTCCTGCCAAGGTGAGTATCTCAGTTTTTCGCATGCTTCACGGATGTAAATATTTCTTTTCCTATTCCACTCCCCTTTTTCCTTTTCACTTCTTTACAATTTCTCTATTACCTTATCCTTTTGTTTGGACTTTATTATAAAAGGTATCGTTCCGTGCTAATTTTTCCATGGATTTGTTGAAAAGCGGGTGACTTTGGCGCGGCCGAACCAATGCCAGTTATTGTGATTATGGGGACGACTGGGTGTGGGAAAAGCAGCTTCATAAAAACATTAGGAGAAAAAGATCTCCAGGGTAATCCACCTACGGTAGATGGCGATCTAAATCATTTATATATATATGCCTAAATGCTAATCTATATATTAGGCACAATTGTACCAGGTGCCTACACCGCCGAAATCCAAAATAGACGAGTGTATTTACTCGATACTCCCGGCTTTAGCGACTGCGCGAAAGAAAATATCACGACCCTAAATGACATTGCACTTAACCTTCATGTTATCGCTCTCCGAAATACCGAACTCGAGATTCGTGGTGTTATTTTCATGCACGATATCAGCGATGTCAGACTTGCGGGAAGCCAAAGAAAAAGCTGGGAGATTCTCAGGACACTTGCTGGGAAAGAATGTATGCAAAATATCATCGTCGGGACGACAATGTGGAGAACCGACTATCTCCGGAAATCGGAATTCGAAACAGAAGAGAAACGGGAGAAGGGGCTTTTAAGCACACGTTGGAGGGGAATTCATAAAACCATGCGCGTTACGTACGGAGACAAAGTCTGTGCGAGACAGATCATCGCAGAGATTCTATCTAGGCCTCCAGTGGTCCTCCTTATCCAAAAGGAGATGATGACGCCACCCCATACCATCGAGAATACGACCAGCTACAAAATCGCGATACGGTATAATAAAGCGGCGGCGGAACAATTTGAAAAGGAATGGGAGAACGAACGCAAAAGACAGGGAGAACTAAAAAGAATGGGAGAAGAGGAAAGGGTAAAGCGAGAAACAGAAGTGAAGAGGCAAGTTGAAGAGGTATCCCCTAGAAAGGGAGAAGGGGGTCGGAGGCAGCAAGACGAGTGCCAAAGGCAACCCGAGGAGGAGTGGGCAAGGCAAGATGAAGAACATAAGAGTGTGTTGGAAGAGCGATTTCACAGGCAAGAGGAGGCACAGAAGAAATGGCAAGAAAATCAAAGGAAGGAAGAGGATTATAAGAGACAATTCGAAGAGGAGTGTGCAAGGAAATATGAGGAACGTAGGCATCAGTTAAATAAACAATTTCAGAGGCAAGAGGAGGCGCAGAAGAAGTTGCAAGAGGATTATAAGAGACAATTCAAAGAGGAGTGTGCAAGGAAATATGAGGAACGTAGGTGTCGGTTAGAGGGGCAATTTCAGAGGCAAAAGGAGGTACAGAAGAAATGGCATGAAGAAAATCAGAGGCAGCAAGAGGATTGTAAGAGACAGTTGGAAGAGGAGTATGCAAGGAAATATGAGAAACGTAGGGGTCAGTTAGAGAAGCAATTTCAGAGGCAAGAAGAGGCTGTTAGGAGACGAGAAGAGGCTGTGAGGAGTCGAGAAGTGGCTGTGAGGAGTCGAGAAGAGGCTGTTAGGAGACGAGAAAAGGGTGGTAGGGGACGATAAGAGACCGTTAGGAGGTGAGAAGAAGAGCTAAGGAAGTGGGAGGAACGTCGGAAGTAGGAAGAGGAGCGCAGGGAGTTGTCCGAGAACTAAAGCAGAACTCGAGGAGATAAGTCCGGATTTTTATTAGAAGATGACCGTTGGAGGGTAGAATTTGAAATGCTTAAGAAATCACACGACGATGAATTTTGACAACTGATCCAAACGTTTCGAGGGATTTTGGCGGCTGGTAGAGGAGCCCCGGGAGCGAGAGGGGTCGGAGGGATAAATTGTAGGGGCTTAGGAGTCGACGTGAAGAGGAATTTCAGCAACTAGGAAAGGAGAGAAAATAATTACGGGTGGTATCGAAGAGTTCCCAAGGCGGAAATAAAAACTACTATAATTTTTTTTATAGTTTGAGAGCAGTCCTTTTTCGTTCAATTCAGTTGAATTATGCGTGAGCCCCGCGCCCGGGGAGCGGAGGTGTGTGTGGTTCGTATCTTTATTTGTTAAGGGCGAGTGATAATCTATGTTGTACCTAAGCTATTCTCTGATCACCCTTCAAATCTTTATCTAGTAGATGCCATATTAGAAGGAATTTTTATTACTCCAAAATTTTTATTAATAATTTCCAATATTCATGTTAGTTACATCTGGCATAAGTATAGGTGATCAGATCAAAACACACGCAAAATGTGCATTCTGGTCACTCCTTAACATTACTACACTGAATCTGCGAATCCTGAACCCAAAAGTGCTACGAAAATAAAATCAGTAATGAATTACCTGCAATCAGTTGCCATGAAATTATCTTAGAATTGAAGAACTATTAGTATCATATTTTGTCGGGAGTATACATATCAATCCTAGCAATGTTGACTACGAAAAGCAATTTGGCCCACTCGGTCAAAACTCAATCAGTACTAATCTATGCTCGCCAAATTGAACTTCGCAACACAAAAAGAAAAAAAAAAAAAAAAAAAAAGGGGGGGAGGAGGAGAAAAGGAGGGTGTGTATCTACGGAATCTTGAATATTTAGACAAAAATATCCCAGAAATTAGAATGATAAGTTTTTCGATCCTATTTATGCAATAGGCTTTCCATGTCCTCGCTTCCTCTTCAAGGTGAAATGAAGAAATAGGTTTATGTGATATTTATGGCAAGCGATTTGGCTCACTCTGCCAAAACTCTCGCCAAATAGAATTTGGTATCGCAAAAACAGAACATTGATCTATGTAGCCTTTAATATTTAGAGTTAATTGTTTCAGAAAAAAGGAATGCGACTTGTTCCATCCATATCATATACATGAGACTATCTACATCCCTCGCTTCACAGGTTATAATTTGTCATATAATTACTTGAAAGAAGAGCAGAGATTCTCTATTTAAAAGGTAACTAATTTGTCAACCCAAGAAATAGCTATATACCTGTTTCTTGAAGCTAAATACTTAGTTCCTAGTAAGTATGCTTTGATTCCGAGGAAACAATTTTATTTATCCTTACTTGATATAAAAGCCCATTTCATCATGGAAAGCATCGAAATAATTATGATTAAAAGCAACACGGGGCAGCAGGTCATATGTGTAATCACTTTAAGGAAAACAAGAGTTCTTTCTTTATCAATGAATAGATCTCCTTTTTATGCTTATGAAAAAGAAACTGAGACGTCTTATCACTTCCCACTGCTCTGTATCAACACCTCGACCAAAAAGAACCAGAGCAAATTGTTGGAATAAACATGCGTGAGCGTTTTGTGTTCGAGTTTCGTTGTTTCACTTTTCCTTACCTTCCTTTTTCAGTTATGAGTTTTGGGTTATGCGCCGTTATCGGCGGGTTTTCGGCTTATTCTCGGTTTATTTTCGGTCTTTGTACTTGCGTTATTTCTTTTGTTTTAGCCGTCGCGCTTCACAGTTTGTCACTCGCTTTTTCCGCTCGCCGGTATATGTATCGCGGGCGTTCGCCCATACGGGCTCTTTTTCTTTTGTAGACAAGCCATCTTTGTTTCGTGCTGAGAATACAAGCTATTCGTTCTCTTTCTCTTCATCTACTGTTCGCGTCCGGCTCAACACAAATCACTGAGATTCTAGCGATATTCCGGTACTGGAGTAATTTAACTCAAATTTGTCAATTATGGACTTTTGAGTGATATATGTACCTTTTTTTTAAAAAAAAAAAAAAAAAAAACTTCCGAGGGGGAGGGTGGGATCAGCAAACTCTAACGATTCTCCGACCATCCGAATGAGCAATGACAATTAAGGATACATTCGCAATAATTGAATACGAAAAATAAAGTAATAAGATAACCCTAACCCTAACCCTAATTTTCTGTTCGATAATTCTACGCTGTTCGGGCACGTCTGTCTACGTATTCCGTGCATCTTGTATTCTCAATCATTTGTGTACAGCTTATTTTGTATATACGTGGTCTGGTTTTCTCTTTCGTGTATGGTTCTGTAGAGTAGTGAATTCTATCTTTTCTTGTTCTCTGCCTTAGTACGCAAGTACATAATAGAAACTAGCAATCATTAACCTACTACTATATTACCTACTGTGAAGTTCAATGTACTAGTACTAAGAATGTAAAAAATAATAGACCTATTATTCATTTATCCTTCAATTGTAAGCGATGCATATGGATTTGGCAAACCTAATGTCTGCCTAGGATCAAGCAAATTGTCTTTCAAATTTATGAAATATACAGTAGCAGGGAGTTTTAATGCCATAACGAAAAAAATTTTATTCCTAGCACGCTCCCTACGGTGACTAACTTGTTAAGCCCCTAACCACACTCACTGACTAAGTGTATTTGTACTCTACTCTTTTGTAACAAGGCTTATTTACTCGCAACCGCCCGTTTTTTCAGGGGTACCGAACACTACAATAATAGTCGCCATGGATCGCATCTAGGTATATAAAATTTTTCGTTGTGGCATTAAATTCCTTTGCCGATAATTTAAATATTTAAAACGTTCTATTTAGCAAAGCTTTGGCAGAGTGTCAAATGGCCTGCAGTGGTTGATGCCTAATTAATAATATTACTTCATTGGCAGCAATAGTCAATTCAAACGCTTACAGAAATCCTCCTAAGTTTCATCGTACAATCGATCCACTAAGGTTCTCGAACTTTACGGCCGCCTGTCATTTTGGACTCGAATCTCATCGAGAGCCGCGGCCGGAGTCAAGGGAACCACCTGCAAAACGGCCGGCACAGACAAATATATATATATATATAAAAAACGGCAGAAAAGCGTCCGCAAAAGCGGTCATGTTACGCCTTTCGGCATAACTTGATCGTTTCTTATATCAAGATAATCTTGCAATCGTCAAAACGAAGGAAACTTATCTCCAACACTATCGGCGTCGTTTGCGGCTCATACCTATTTTTGCATGAACCTGCAATATGTATCTTTTTCCGTAGTTGCCCGCAGTGATGGTGAAAGAGGAGAATGTACTCTACATATTACATGTACATTTACATGTAAACGTACATATATGGGGACGAAGATACAGCCTTGAAATAATGGCGGAGAAGTGCGATAAGAAGCCATACCACTAGCGGTTGTGCAGCGAGGTAAATCAGGCAATGTAAAAAGTGAACTCGAACCCGATCGGTTCATAACTTCATAGAGGCGCTTGAAATAAGCGAAGCCTAGTTGTCATGTTCGCCTCTTGGTGAATAGCAAGACAACTACGGACGGAGTTTGTTACAACGTGGAAAGGAGGCTATGATGGATATGTTGGTTGCTTCCGGAGAATGTATTCGGCGAGGTTGATGGTTCGTTTTACGGAGTGTTTTCCGCCTTCACCGTGTCGTCTTTTATCTTGTGTGTGTCTCTTGTCTTGTGCCTGTCCTTCGAGTGAAGAAGTAGGTGCGAGATTCGCTCGCACGTAAGGCAAGATCTGTGTGCAGATTTTACTTCGCTGCCACTGTCTCGGAAGTTCCTTGCATTATTCGTGCCTTTCAAGCTCTTTTGTCATACATACCTCGAGTACCCTGCATCTAACATCACGTACACTTCAGACTTATCGTCTTTTCTTGTCTTACGAAACATGCGTTATGTGTTCCGCCATTTTCGGAAGCGTTTTTTAAAATTATGCCAGCCATCAGGTGACAGCACTAATCGGAAGTTGCAGTTTCTACAACACATTGGGCTTATTTCAGGCGTGTAATCACTAACTTCCATCTTTTCTTTTGCATTTATTCCCAAGAAAAACAGTCTTCACCCCGGGACTGTCCACGCGGCAAATCGAATTCCATTATCTCTCTGTCGTCGCCAGCGAGAATACAATCTTGACTTACTATATATCCCTGCGTTAGACCTATCAGGACGATAGACAAACGAAGAAAGAACCAAACATGACAACGGTTTCGAACGGGAGCCTTTTACGTAAATACCCGAATTTTGTATCTCGTAAATTTCTATTTCGGATTCACGGAGATACTCTCAAGCGAAGTTGATACGTTGATATGCCGTAATAAATTTGGGCGTAACATACGCTATGATTACAGTGGAAGTATAACTTAGTGGCATACTACTATTTTTCGTATTTCTCGCAGCAGCACCCTTGCGAAAATATGTTATTTTCCTAAGTTTCTCGCATAGGGAAAGTCTCCCATGTAGTTTCTCACCGAACAATATTTGTAGCATCAGATAGAGAACTTTATTTTTCACAATTCTACGATGGTTTTCGGTCAATTTTTTACATGTTCCTTGTGAACGCTAGAACCCCTACATGTATTTACTCTTTTAGTTTGCATAAGCGCAACCTTTAGCATCAGGACTCCTTCTCAGCATTCCAATTCGCTGTCTTGGCCGTCCTGGATGCCAAGATTTGCAATTTGCCAATCGGAATACATCCTTTCATTTTAGCGTCCTAGTTCTTGGTCAGTACACGGACAGCCAGGACACCCGTGAGGACCCCTATTATACTCTTCCGATAAATTCAACATCTCCGTTCTCCATATTCACAGTATCCTTTGCCATGTCGCTCAACTCAAAGATGCATATGGTTGAAAATAGTCGGTATTCGCCCCGAGGTGAGCATCTCAATTTTTCGCACGCTTCATGGATGTAAATATTTCTTTTCCTATTCCACTGCCCCTTTTCCTATTCATTTTATTTTGCCTTGTGCTTTATTATGAAAGTTATCGTTCTATGCTAACATTTCCGTGGATTTGCTGAAAAGCGGGTGACTCTGGCGAGGCCAAGCCAATGCCAGTTATTGTGATTATGGGAAAGAGTGGGTCTGGGAAAAGCAGCTTTATAAACACCTTGGGAGGTAAAGATCACCAGGGTAATCCGCCTACAGTAGACAACGATCTAAATTCCTGTGAGTTCCTTATTTTCTCTTTATTTTGTATATATATGTATATATATGTCTAAATGCTAATCTATATATTAGGCATGATTGTACCAACTGCTTACACCGCCGAAATCCAAAACAGACGAGTCTATTTGCTAGATACTCCCGGATTCGACAGCTCCGCCAGATACAATAACAATGCCACGGTCCTAAATAACATTGCATGCCACCTTTATAATGTCGCCCCCGAGAAACCCGAGTTCGAGGTTCGTGGTGTCATTTTCATGCACGATATCAGCGAAACAAGACTACTGGGAAGTCAACGAAAAACCTGGGAGATTCTCACAACACTCGTCGGGAGAGAATGCATGAGCAATATCGTTGTCGGGACGACAATGTGGAGCAACAACGCAAGACAAGCGGAACGGATGAGGGTGATTTCAAACAATCATTGGAGGGAAATTCATAAAACCATGCGAGTCGCGTACGAAGATGAAGTCTGTGCAAGTCAGATCATTGTAGAAGTTTTGTCTAGATTTTCAGTGGTCCTTCTTATCTAAAAAGAGATGATGACGCTACCGTATATCGTCGAGAATACGACCGCCTGGAAAATCGGAATAGAGAATAATAAAGTTGCATACTGTAGTTTGCTGGTGCGTAGTTGGACTATTATTGCGTCTCGCTTGCACCAAGATAATCTTGCAATTGTCACAACAAAGAAAATTTATCTTCAACGCTAGCGTCTGACTGCGGCTCATACCCATCTTTGCATGAAACGGATAATACAGGCCTTTTTCCGCAATTGCCCGCAGCGTCGCAAAGCATGGCTGATTAGAGGGATCCGGCTACTCAAATTCTGGCAGGTTAAAGTGGGTCCTCTCGCTGTGGCTGCCGGTGTAACAAGACTTTTTGAAGTTTTCAAAAAAGTTGATCCGGCAACTTCGTGTATCTGGCAAGACTTTAGCAGAGCAATTCGCAGGGGATCGCGGGAGAGTAGCAGGAAAAATCTGATATGTAACCGTATGTTTGCGTTGATTGTGTCTCGTTCATACTCCTTCGATCTTAGTTGCTGCCGAAATGGGTTGTTTACTTCGTTTTAACTTTGTTTACATTTTTAACAGGAGACGCTAAAAATCCTGTTGCTAACTGTGCATTCAGAAATCCCGCAGGCTCTGGCAAGACTTTTAGCGTACCTAGCCACAATGACCCACTTCTTGGCAGCTCGTTGCTGTGGAAATAGCCTGCAGGAAAGTTGCCGGATCCCTCTTTTGCAGAAGAGTTCAAAGTAATATGACCATAGACAACTTTATCTGCTTGCCATGTCCGCGAGGAAGCGTGAGAGCGGCGACGGTACATGTACTTGTATGTACACATACACGTTCAGCTGCTAACATGCATGACATACAAAATTTCCTATCAACTAATAGTTGGTAAACCAAATCTCTTCGTAGTTATAATATCTCGCAAACTTTTCAAATTATTATATTGCTGTTTATCTTTATTTTTATTTTTTTTAATTTTTATTTTTTTTATCAAGTCATAGCTGACAAAAAAAATCTATAAGGTATGCATGCAGAAACAGCAAGCCACTCTGATTATCAACATTTAATTGATAAAAACAGACTGGCGGAAATTGCGCTAAATGGCAAATTTATTGATTGCGGTTAGTTGACTAAAAACATGTAGGCGCATCGAAGAAAACAAACCTGCAAGGTCAATTTTTTATCTGTACCTTGCAGAGGTTGACTAGAAAGATATAGTCTTGTAGACGTGTTCTCCCATACTTGGTGGACAGATACACGCAAGGACACCTGATACCGCGTTTATTTCATCGAAGGCGCTTAAAAGTTATTTTTATCATTTGAGTACTTTATATGTGAGGAAATTACTTCTTTCATACAAGTCGCGTATGCACATGCACACTGCGTATACCACATTTGGAAACGCTAGGAATTAGGCCAACCCTCACATTATATATCTCAAAGCGTTTCATGCGTACTTTTTGCAGCTGCTGTATGACAAATTTTAGGCCAGCCATTTTCTCCGTACTTTCTTTGCGAACAACCAAACGGCAGTGCGCCGCAAAAAACTTTATTATTTAACTCATCTATCCCTGGCCAAAGGAGAACTCTCTCCAACATTTTCTGACTCACGCATCAAATTCTGCGTGGCTTTTTATCCCTATCTATAAAGATAAAATCTAGCCCGTCCGTTACACACTCGCGACAACTCCACCATGACCAATTACCAAAATCATAACCGTTATCGCCACGGCTCAACAGAGACTCATCAGAGTTCCTGCGGAGGTGAATAATAGTTCTATTTCATTTATTCAAACATTCCTGTACAAGATCCACTACTTCTCTAACCACATTTGTTTATTTTTTTTTTTGTCTTTTTTTTTTTTTCGAAGTCAATTATCCCGTACTAAAAATTCCCATGTATTGACTGCAGATACGAGAGGTCCTAGCACGTTCGAGCGTATGCCACTCATTGTGGTTATAGGAAAGACTGGGTCTGGGAAAAGCAGCTTCATAAACACCTTGGGAGCAAAAGATCTCTGGGGTAATCCGCCTGAAGTAGACAGCGGTCTAGATTCCTGTGAGCTCAATTCTTTATATATATATATATATATAAAAACGCTAATCTATATGTTAGGCACGAGGGTGCCAACTGCTTACATTGCCGAAATCCAAAACCAACAAGTGATTTTGCTAGATACTCCCGGCTTTGACGACTCCACGAGTGACAATATCACGATCCTAAACGATATTGCATCAAACCTTTATATTACTGCCCTCCGGAAATTCGAGGTCGAGGTTCGTGGTGTCATTTTCATGCACGATATCAGCGAAACAAGATTAGGGGGAAGTCAAAAAAAAACCTGGGAGATTGTCACAACGCTTGTCGGGGAAGAATGCATGGGAAACATCATTGTCGGGACGACGATGTGGAGCAATGGCCTGCCCCGCAAGTTTGCAAGAGAAGAAAAGCGAGAGAGGGATCTTTTAAACACTCATTGGAAAGGAATCCATAAATCCATGCGAGTCGAGTACGAAGACGAAGTTTGTGCAGCTCAGATCATGACGGAGATTTTGTCCAGGCCCCCGGTGGTCCTCCTTATCCAAAAGGAGATGATGACGCCACCGCACACCGTCGAGAATACGACCGCGGGGAAAATTGCGATACCGGAAGGCAAAGCCGAAGCGAAAAGACTGGAAAGGGAAATCGTGGAATTGAGGAAGGCACGAGAAGAGGATGAACTTAAGTTGCTGGAAAAACTAAGAAAAATGGAGGAAGAGAGAGTGAGACGAGAAACGGAACTGAAGAGACAGGCTGAAGAGGAGCAACGCAGAAGGGAAGAAGAATATCGGAGGGAGCTAGAAGAGCGCCAAAGGGAATTCGAAGAGGAGTGGGCAAAGCGTGATGACGAACAGCGGCGTGCGTTTGAAGAGCAATTTCGGAGACAGGAAGAAGAACACAAGAGACGGGAAGAAGAGTATCGGAGGCAGGAGGAAGAGCGTCGGGAGCAGGAAGAGGAAAAGCGGAAAAAAGAATTTGAGGAACTTAAGAGGGAAAATGATGAGATTTGTCGGCGCCTTAAAGAGGAGAATCAAAAACAAGTAACCCGGATGAGGCAGGAAATAAGTAAATTGGAGAAGGCACTAGAGAATGCAATGGCTGCACTGCCTAAAGGCATATTTAGTAAGGCTGGTAGTGCTGTGGATGGCACTATAGACTTCCTGAAGAAGGAAATTGAGAAGGGAATTGAGGGTATCTCGAGATTGTTTCGGTGAACTTGTGTTCGTTTATCCGAGCTAGTGATAAGAGGCGGCAAGCGGAAAAGTATCAGGATTCGGTTTGAATGTTCCAAATATACATGTAAAAGCACTACCAAATGAATTGTTATTTCGCTGATCAGCGAATCGGATGCAAGTTACTTCTCGTGTTTTACGTACCGGTAAAATGTTACATGATTTCGGATTAAACCTCATTCGAATCGATCACTCGTATGTAAAATTACAATTGTGATTACCACTGTGTACTAAGCTTAAGGACTCGGCCACGCACATTACATAGGCACGAAATGTTTGGAATAAGCGGTTATACACTTTACGTTAATGTTGAGTACGTTATCTGGTTTTCGCTTTTGTCAGCTGGGGAATATCGCGCCATGCGCAGAGGGCTATATATGGGCGGGGTGCGACGGAGTATTTCTTCTTTCTTCCTTTTCTAGTTAAGTTTTTTTTGTCTAGTATCGAAATACTATCCTGTTTTTCTTCCCTCCTGCTCAGAAACTCCAACATCGAAAATTTTCCTCGATTATCTTGGCCACCCCTCGTCGCATGTGTAGGCCCTTTCAGGATGTCTTTTCCGAATGGATGTTTCAAGTAATTCGCTGGTTGCCTTGAGAAACGAAGCCTTTTCGTCACGTTTTGAATAATATGCTCAGTCTCAAGATGAATGTGGGTCCAATCGTGGTGACTTCAGGAATGACCATAGTCAAGAGATGTTTTCCCAAGAAATATATCCACTATAGGAAAGACTGGGTCGGAGAAAAGCTGCTTCGTAGGCATATCTGGAGTAAAAGTTCCCCGGAGTAATCCACCTACGGTAGTTAGATGGCAACATGAATACCTATGGCTACTCAGAATCACTGGAGGTAAATAATATTCCCATTTTATCACCTAAACGTTCCTGCACAAGATCCACCACCTCTCTAACCACATTATGACTGCAGATCGAAGATGTTATAGTTAGGGTTAGGGTTAGTCATGTGGAACTCGGCGACATGAGTACCCGCGCACTTGAGTTGTGACTCTAAGGTCATAAAATATATTTTTTTGCAAATCTTAACTTTAATTTACACGCCATCATAGATCTCGACGACGCAGAAATCCACGTTATTATTGACTATGTGGAAGATGAAGAACCTCTCCTCTCTGGCACTTCTTACAGTGCTTCTCACGTTGGTTGGGTCAAAGTTACACCATAATTCTTCTCGATGTCAGCGACGATCAAGCTGTAAAAAGCCTTCTTTGAGAGCGTGCCATAGGTTGATTTACATGTAGTGCAAGCTTTAATTAAGCCTTTTTCTTTGTCCGGCAGTGAGCATTGCCCTGGGCTTGTGTGCTTTAGGCGGGGATGCCAGCAGCCCTTCGCCGAGTGTACGAGGCGAAATGGGAAGAAGATAGGTGCTTGCTTCATTTTCCAACTAAAAGAACTCCTCCCCTTATACCTAACCTCCTCTCCATACAGCGATTCTGGAAACAAAGATGCGAAACCACAAAGATGTGAAGAACCAAACACATAAGCCAACAATAGCTAACAAACGGACATACATGTACTTAATACATGCGTACGAACCCGTTCCCTGCCTGTGCGCACCTCGTTCTTTCATAACCTTCCTTTCCGCCTTCGTGCCTATACATATGTGTAACCGGGAACATACTTTTACACCGAAATCCATTTCGGAGGATTTTCTAGCGCCCGACATGGAAAAAACAACGCAACAAGATAGGATGATAGATCATAGGGGAGGCTCGCATTGTGGAAGTGGAGGCAAGTGTCCCGTTGGGCTGCGAGCTACCAGCCTTCAGAATTGCGGGAGTATCACATTTAGGCGCCGGAGTACAGAATAACTCATTCACTAATCACATGATCTTATCTCTTCACGTTTGCACATCAATGGCACCGGCGAGGCTTAAACTAGTACCGATTGGATATATGGTCGTGGTTGATGCTTAACCACATGTAGTTAAGCAGCAATAACCTATGCAAGCGCCTTTATAAATCCCTCGTTAGACGAAGTTCGGATTCAAAAAGATAGGCGGCTGTAACCTAAGTCGATCGATCATTCGTTGAAACTAATAGCCACGACCTGAAAACGGCGGTTATGTTGATCGCCAATCACCCCCTTATGTGCACCAAGACAATCCCGCAACTTGCAAACGGAGAAAACTTATCTTCAACGTTATTGGCGTCTGACTACGGCCTATACCCGTATGCATGAACCGGCAACAAGGGCCCTTTTCCAAGAAGAGAATGTACAGTTCTCTACGCTACATGAACTGTACATGTACGTTGATGCATACGCAATAAAGTACTGTACCGTTTCGACCTAATGTTCACTCACGCCTCACGCAGCCCTGTGTATAAGGTGCTAACTCAATTTCTCGCGCCTCACAGGGGTCGTGAACACGAAAATTGCAAGATCTCACACCCGTTCTAGACGTCCGAGTGAACCGCTCTTAGTCAAAAAAAAAACAAAAAAAAAACGCATACAGTGGTTTTTAGGCCGCGAGTGTGTTACATGTAAGTTTTTTGCGGCCCGTACGGCTACATACACGAACCCGCCGGGGGTCCCTACAAAACATCTTGCCAACTAAGCGTTGGCAAACCAATTATTCTCCTTGCACTAATACCTTGCAATTTGCCAAATTGCTATGTTGCCATTCAGCATTTTTTCCCCCCTCTGTTTTCCCATCAACTCTGACAAAAACTGTGAGGTTTGCAGAATACACAACAAGTCACCCCCATCAACATTTAATTGACAAAATCTGGCGGAATTCGCGCTAAATTGCAAGATTTATTAATTGCCATTACTTGGCTAAAAATATATAGGCGCATCGATGAAAACAAATCTGCAAGGTCAATTTCACAACTTCCAATGCGTTCAATAGTGCTTCGGAAAAGATGTGTAGCCGCAGATGTATTGACTGGACAGATGTGACCTTGTCGACCTACTCTCCTCTTACTTGGTGGACAGACATGCGCAAGGCTACCTGACATCGCGTTTATTTTATCGAAGGCGCCCAAAAAGTTAGTTCCACTGTATTTTTATACTTCTAGCTTACAACTCGCATATGCACACTCCCACATCTAGAAACGCTGAGTTAGGCCTAATCTCACAATGTCTCAAAGCGCGCCTCATGCGCACTCCTACAGCTGCTGTATGACAAATTTTAGGCCAGCTACTTTTTCTTACTACAGGTGCTTTCTTTGCCCACAACCAAACGGCGGTGGGCCGCAAGAACTTGATTATTTAACTCACCCATTCCCGGCCAAATGAGAACCCGCCGCAACACCCCCCGACTCACGCATTCAACCCCGCGTGCTCCCCTATCTCCATCTATAAGGATAAAGCCTAGTCCATCCGTTACATACTTGCAACAACTTCCACCATGACCAACAACCGTTATCAGCATGGCTCAAGCGAGACTAATCAGAATCACGATGGAGGTGAATAACAGCCGTACTTCATCCACCCAAACGTTTCTGTTCAAGCTCCACAAACTCTCTTACCACACCTCCTTTAATTTAATTTTTATTTATTGTTTATTCATTTTTTCGAAATCGATCATCCCGAACTAACAACTTCCATGTACAGCAGATCCGAGAGGTTCCAGCGCGTCGGGCCGGATACCAATCGTTGTGATTATAGGAAAGACTGGAGCTGGGAAAAGTAGCTTCATTAACACCTTGGGAGCAAAAGACCTCCAGGGTAAACCGCCTGTAGTAGATGGCGGTCTGAATTCCTGTGAGCTGATTTCTTTATATATATGTCTATATATGCTTATCTATATATTAGGCACGAGTGTGCCAACTGCTTACATCGCCGAAATCCAAAATCAACGAGTGTATTTAATCGATACTCCCGGCTTCGATGACTCCTCGAAAGACAATATCACGATCCTAAACGACATTGCATCAAACCTTTATATTGTCGCCCTCCGAAATACCGAGCTCGAGGTTCGCGGTGTTATTTTCATGCATGATATCAGCGAAACAAGACTAGGAGGAAGTCAAAGAAAAACCTGGGAGATTCTCAAAACACTTGTCGGGGAAGAAAGCATGGGAAATATAATTGTCGGGACGACAATGTGGAGCAATGGCCGCAAGTATCCAAATGAAATAGAACGGGAGAAGGAGCTTTTAAAAACTCATTGGAAAGGAATCCATAAATCCATGCGAGTCGAGTACGAAGACGAAGTCTGCGCAGCTCAAATCATGGCGGAGATTTTATCTAGGCCTCCAGTGCTCTTCCAAATTCAAAAGGAGATGATGACGCCACCGCATACCGTCGAGAATACGACCGCGGGAAAAGTCGCGATACCGGAAGGCAAAGCCGAAGCGAAAAGACTAGAAAAGGATATCGAGGAATTGAGGAAGGCACGAGAAGAGGATGAACTAAGGTTACGAGAAGAAATGAGAAAAATGGAGGAGGAGAGAGTAAGACGGGAAGCGGAACAGAAAAAACAGGCTGAAGAGGAGCTCCGTAGAAAGGAAGAAGAATATCAGAGGCAGCAAGAAGAACGCCAAAAGAAATTCGAAGAGGAGTGGGAAAAGCGTGATGAGGAACAGCAGCGTGTGTTTAAAGAGCAGTTTCAGAAGCAAGAGGAAGACCGCAAGAGACAGGAAGAAGAATATCGGAGACAGATGGAAGAGCATTGGAAGCAGGAAGAGGAAAAGCGGAAAGAAGAATTTGAGGAACTTATGAGGAAAAAAGATGAGGAATTTCAGCGCTTTGAAGAGGAGAAGCGAAAACAAGTAGAAGAATTGACCCAGGAATTACGTGAAATGAGGAAAGCATTAGAGGAGGCAAGGAAGCCTAAACAATTTTTCAGTAAGATGGGTGATGCGTTGGATGGATTTGTAGAGCTCCTGTCGAAGGAAATCGAGAAGGCAAAGGAGGGTATCGCGGGATTGTTCATGTGAACTTGCGTTGTTGTTCGGAGCTGGGATAGGCGGCAGTAAACATCGGAAAAGATGACAAGATTCATTCGAATATTCCAAATATATATATACTTAGCACTACCAATTGAATTGTTATTTTATTGATGACTAGATTGAATATATAATTTTCTTCTCATCCTTTACGCACGGATAAAAAGGAATAATAGGGGTATTCAAAGTTAAAATCTTCGCCGCGTTGCCCGCAAACTTGCCAATGTGTCTTAAACTCTTGGCAATTTTGGTAGGACTAAGCCGGGATCAGACCCGCAAAAAGTCTATTAAGCGTTTCCGAACAATTCTTCATTTTTGCTCTAAGGCCGGAAAACGAGTTACTTTTTGAAAACGACACACGTTACTCTTCAAAAGACGTAACTGCTTAACATCGTTTTCTGGCGTTTTTCGGCGTTTCTTGAACGATTTTTCGTAACCGTAACTCAACGTTTTTGGACGTTTCTGCTAGGCCTGACCCCAGCTATGAGGAGTGCTACGTTTCCCGTGAAGGCTCAACGCAACACTGAATACCCCATCGGGGATTTTGAAGTCGAACATAGAGACGTCAAGTTTACAAAGTGGGCCTAAAAAATTTCGGGTCAGCGGGTCTTTGTAGACAAACCAATCACAACCAACAACCCAGCAGTTTTGATTTTTCGCTTCACTGCTACCGCGATATACTGTTACAGCAACGAAACCACTCGTGTATCTTCATTCTAGCTACAGTTGTTCAATCAGGACTTTATTTTTATTCCCACAATCTACTTTTATATGATTATCTGCTGCTATTTTAAAATTCTTCACCACACCTCGCACCTCTCGACAAACCAAACCGCAAACGGAAACGCAATCGTCTCAATTTCAAACACCATCGCCGCCAAAGAATGACCCTCTTAAATTACCGTGGAGAAGCGGGAGATCAAAAAGGTTGTGGAGTGGTTAGAGGCCTTCAGCATCGTTTAGACACTGCAAAAGCGCGTCTAAAGAGCAAATATTCCAGATTGCGAAAGAATCTTGCCTTGTTACTTCATGGCATTACCTTTAAGGGAAGAGGGTTTAGGTTCGGAGGTGCAGGTGGTGCGGGTTTCTGTTTGCGAAGGTGGGTAGGGATTTAGTCTAGGAGAAGCATTCAGTGTGGTTGTGAGCTCCATGACCATCAAACTTCACGAGTGCATAACGTGCTCGAATATGACACTTCAGACTGTCGTCTGTGTTTTTGCAACATGGACCTAAGCCCCTTTTGGAGTTAGTGTGTGACGCGGTATTATATAACGTGAGACAACTCAACGTTGCGTGAACGTAGAGGAAATTTTAACTTTGAATACCTCCATGGTACAAGATTTTTGATTCATCTTGTTTGAATCGATCACTCGTAAATAAAATTAATATTACAATTGTGGTAACAGCTATTCACATGAGGACTCGGCTATATACATTACACAGGTACCGAAAACTCTCGTCAACTGCCTCCGTCACTCCTTGTCACATATGTCGGCCCTTTCAGAATGTCTTTTTCTGAAAAGAATGTTTCAAGTCTCTCCAAAAGATGGACCATGTGTAATCAGATGCATATCACGTGATATTAATGCACCACTGGCAGCTTTCTTCATGTGGTTGGTGTCTGGTGGGCTAGCGCTTGCTTCACAATGTTTCATTATTTACCTACCGAGCAAGCTACGAGATACATTTTATCCATTCTTGGACCCATTTTTCTGAGTAATTGGCTGGTTGCGTAAGGAAACGAGGCCTTCTCGCCGCGTTCTACTCTTATTTGAGGAGAGTAGTATGTTCAATCTCAAAACGAATGTGAGTCCAATCGTGATGATTTCAGGATTGGCCATAGCAAGAAAAGTTTTGCCAGGAAACATATATCATGGTGATACAGGCTATCACGTGGAAGCGGGCCAAGGTACGCACACACATACCTACGATAAAAAAAAATGAATTCCCTCACGTACAAACCGGGGGAAAAAAAATTTCGAATAAATTTTTGATGTGTAAGCTTTGAGTTCTAAGCGAAGAGAGGGCTAATAGAGCACACCAAGCCACTCTGTCAAAATTTAATCGATAAAATTTAGATAAAATCGCGCTAATTTGCAAGATTTATTAATTGACTAAAAATATGTAAGCGCATCGAAGAAAAATATACATGTTCAATTTCACAACCTCCAATGCGTTCAATAGTGCTTCGGAAAAGATCTGCATGCCGCAGAGGTGTATTGACTAGAAAGATGTAACCTTGTCGACGTGCTCTCCACTTACTTGGTGGACAGATTATGCGCAAGGATACCTGATATCGCGTTTATTTCATCGAAGGCGCTTAAAAGTTACCTTATTTTTTATACTCCCACCATATGCACACCACCACACCTGGAAATGTTAAGAATTAGGCCAACTCCCACACTGTGCCAAAGCGTATTTTTACAACTGCTGTATGACAAATTTTAGGCCAGCTACTTTTCCTTGGTACTTTCTTTGCTCACAACCAAACGGCGGTGGGCCACAAAAACCTTTATTATTTAACTCATCTATCTCAGGCCAAAGGAGAACTCGCTACAACATTCTTCGAATTACGCATTCATTTCTGCGTGCCCCCCCCCCAAATTCCCATCTATAAGAATAAAGTCTAGCACACCCGCTACATACTTGCGGCCGCTTTCACCATGACCAACAACCGTTATCAGCATGGCTCAACCGGGACTAATCCGAATCGCGATGAAGGTGAACAATAGCTTTACTTCATCCCCCAAACTTTCTTGTCCAAGCTCCATCAACTCTCTTACCACACTTCTTTTG
>JABYPW010000497.1:0-24773 GCA_016880775.1 Phymatotrichopsis omnivora | reverse complement strand
CCAACCCCCCCTCCTCCTTTAACCCCTCTTGCCGATCCCCCCCCCCCCCCCCCTCGCCCTTTGATCAAAGAGCAGCTGAGCTCGCAGGTGTCCTGCTTCGTGCCGCAGGACACGGAACCCTCGACGCATTCCTCAAGAAAGAGGAAGCACTCCTTTTGGATGAAAACAAAGTACAAATATACCGAGAGGTCCTTTTACTGGAATTCCTAACGGATACCCTACCAAAGATAACCCAGACCTTGGGGGCTTTGGTAGACCAGTCAAACGCCCAAGGTAAAGCCATCGCCGACCTCCTGGAAGGTCACAATGCACAGCGCGACCGTATCGCGGCTCTCGACGACAACCTAAGCGAGATCCGCCAAACGCTCCGCTCAGAAACCTCTAACAACGCTCTTGAGGAGTGCCTCAAGAAAATCGAAAAAGCGACCAAAGAGACCTCCAAAAAGGTCAAAAAGATCGCAAAACCGAATGTCGCCCAAAATGTGCCCGCTGCAAGCACTACAACACCCACGCAACCACCACCCAGGGACACTTGGGCGCAGGTGGTCTCAAAACGCTCCAAGAAAGCTGCAGCCCCCGTACCCCCCCTCCCCGCACAATTCAGCGACCGACGCTACCCCGCCAAGCGCGACCGTGAGATCATCATCACGACCGCTTCCGAGGTTGGCACCTTTGACCCTGTAAAGCTAAGGGACATCGTCAACGACACCTTGGTGTCTGCTAAAGCCCCCGCCACTCTCCGCATTGCCGCTGTTCGAAAGAACAATCAACGCTCCATCGTGCTCACCACTATCGAGGATGTTACTGCTTCGGCAGTACTCGCATACCGCAACAAGATCGAAGCTACCATCAAGGAACAATTTCCCACAGCCTCTGTTCGCAAGAACCACAGGTGGAAGAAGTACTTGGTGCACAACGTCCCCCACTCTCACACTGATGCACTTACAGAAGCCGATATGTTCCGAAGGGAAATAGAACACTTCAATAAGGGTATCACCCTCGCACAAACCCCTCGATGGCTCCTCCGCAAAAGCGACTGAACCGGAAAGCATGCATCCTCACTAGTTATCACGGTCATTGACGATGACAACGAAAATCGCATTCTCCAAGGGCTTACGATCCTTACCCGCAAACGACATGTCGAAAAGTACATTCCTTTTAACTTGGCGACCCGTTGCACCAACTGCCAGGAGTTTGGCCACCACCAAGCTCGCTGCCGAAACCCCCCACGATGTAACATGTGCGCAGATGCACACCACACCTCGAAGCACACCTGTGGACACGACGAATGCAAGAAGATCGGACGACTCTGCGACGACACGGTCCTAAAGTGTGCGAACTGCAAAGGAAGACATACTGCTTCGAACCCCTCGTGCCCGGCATTCATCCAAGCGAAAGCACTGGCTGCCGCCCGGAAAGAGGAGGCTGTTACCGTCACTATGGGTGGCATTTGATTTCTTTAAACTTTTCTTTAAGATTTTTTCCTTTAGCTTAAAAGGTTCGGGCAGTTCGAGGAGGATTTCCTTTTCTTTCTCTTTTCCACTTTGGTTCGTCTTTTCTTTTCCTTCTTCGTAAGAGTCCGGTAGATAGTTATTGTAAGGTTCGCCTCGCTAGGGATATCGGACGGGAAGGCTATTTCGCGGGATCATTTGTGACGCTTCTTTCACTGTACTGGCACGACATCGTGTACTTATTTTCTAGCCGCTTTTCTTTTGTTCATTTTTGTTGGAGGAGAAACGGGTGACATGCCATAGTCGAAGACTGCATGCGGACGACCTGGGTAGCTATTAGAAGAAGTAGAGGTAGTTACCGAACAGAAATGAATTATCATCATCATCATCTTCATGTTCTTTCCTTTCTTTCTCTCTTCAGTCTACAGACTAGTTACGAGCCTTAAGAATATATTCGTCTTAAAATGCAATTCTCTCTCTCTCTCTTCTCTACGACGTAGGAAAGTGTATTTGTGGATCCAGACTTAGAACACGTTGAGATATCTGAGTTTACTCAGTAATACATTTCTCTGTTGAGTGGCACTTGCACTTTACCGAGCCTTTCCGTACCTAGAAGACTCCTGCCATAACAGTCCTGGTGTTATTGTATGGTAATGTGCAATGTCGTAGGTTCAAATCCTGCTCACCTCATTCCATACCACGAATTTCCGGTTGGTCCCAGGTTTTGTAGCGTAAGCAAGTTTTCCCTGACCATGCAAGGTTGCCTAATTACTGGTTCAGTCCTTGTAAGCGAATGCGACTGATGACTACAATGGCCGTATGAAGGGTTACCCTGACGGTGCTTAGCAATGTATCGCTCCCTCTCTTAGTTAGGCCATCTGATTAAGTTTGCACAAAGCTGTCTACTATAGAGTGTGACCGAAGGAAAAGAGTATAGACGCTCCTTTGTCCAGGCTTCTCAGACTCTCCAAACCCCCCCCTATATTCTACCTCTTTACACACCTCTTTTATACTACTCCTTTGATCACTCTTTATCGGCATAAAATTCTTTGGCAAAACAATGACCTAGAATACCTTAGCCTCTTTGTCTAGAGGATAGGTGCTCAGATAGAGCTTGCTCCACAGGGGACTATCCATATCTGGACAAGAACCAATAGGTTCCTGCTCGCACATCACCACTGTAGTGTGCTTTGGTGCAGCTTTAGCCTGAACAATAAACCCAGTGTGGGAGACATCATGACAATGTGCAAGACCTAGCCTCACCTACATGGTCGCAAATATGTCTACATTACAACAGCAACCAGTTACCCCTACAAGGGCCTCAACGCCGGCTTACACCTTAACTCATTACACCATACCCAAGAACTCTGCACAACCATACCAAATTCTACCCATGTATGAGTGGCAGATTGAAGGTCACACACAAATACCCCCAACCTAGATAACCCAGAGCCAAATCGCACAGCCACTCTTCAGAAACCTGGCTAATATTAGTCAGCATACCTCTCCCACGCTGTCATGAACCACCACCCCACACCCGCAAGCCACCTTTGCCCCAGAAAGCGCCTTCAGGGGCAGAGATGTTAGCTCGTAGGATGAGGATGCCCTGGTAGTAGAGTACACCAGCGATGGAGACTTCCTTACCACCGACGAGAAATATAAGGGAAAAGACAAGGAAATGACAGACATAGACGCCACCTCTAGAAAACCTCAAAACCAAGCAACTGGATCTTCCTTGAACCCACCCCTAAGCCAAATTACAGAAAACCCACTAGAAGCATTAGAAGAGCTCACAGGCTCCACCATCAGAACACAGGCCTTTGTGTAACTGCTCAGGAAACAACAAGGCCTAACAGGGGAACCAACGAAAACTGCACTACTTGCCATATTTATCGCCGACATATTCACCATGCTATGCAACAAAATCGACAACTAATCCAGATTCCTCATCAACTTACAAGATGCCAACCTCAAACTTAGATGACAAGTCGAAGAAATGGAAAAACGAATGAAACAAAGCCAACAAGTAGCCCAGAGTGCGGCCACCACAGTCTAGTCCAGATCGTATGTACAGGCTAAGCAAGACACCAAGCAAAAGGACAGCAAACTATCAGACAAAGAAATGGGTGAAGGGAAAAGCAAAGGGAAGAAAGTGAAAAAGCAAGAAATGAATCCCAACAGCCCAGCGACCAACCCCAGAAAAAAGCAGGAAACCAGCAATGAAAGCCAACAGAAGCTCCCAAAGAAACATCAGTGCGGAGAAAGATGAATGTACCTCCAAAAAACTGAGCCAGGAGAAATCAAGGATTGAGCTATCTTGGCCGAAGGATTAGCCTACTAGCTTGTAATTAAGTTAAGAGATGAAGCAGCACTATCCCCTAAAGATGCGATGCTCGAAGCGATCACTATTAACGAAATGGGCACAGTCACGCTGTACACCCCACCACACCTCACCGCCGACTTCTACAAACCTTACTCCATTATTATACAAAATGCAATAAGTGGAATCCTCATAACACAGTTTGAAACACTTAAGTTTGCACTGGTCACGGCAGGCATAATCATTCATAGCATCCCAAGGTTTGCTCTACCCCCATCGGGACTAGGAATAGAGCTCCATGAGAAAGTATCAGGACAAATCATGGCCACCACCGGAGTCCAAATCATAAGCACAGGAATGGTCAAACCCAAAGATAGATAGGAAAAACCATACTACTCCATTATTGTCGAAGCCCACCTGTCGGAAATCAAAAAAATTCACACCCCCCAAGGAACCTTGTTGTACAACCGGAGAAGGAAAACTGAATTGCTCCACTCGTCAACACCATACATGCAGTGCAACAAGTGCTAGAAGTTAGGACACCTGAGAGAAGCCTGCCAAGAACTACTTCAGATGTGCACCATCTGTGTACAAGCACACGACACCAAAAACCACCCCCATACATGCAACACCCAAAAGTACTCGACTCCCTGCCTAGGTTAGCTAGAAAGGGAGAACAAGCTAGGACGATACTATGCCAGAGAAGTCGTAAAATGCATCAACTACCAAAATGCCTATACAGCAAACTACCCAGATTGTGCTGCTAGAAACGAGAAATTCCAACAATTCCAAGAGATGATCTAGCAGCGCAGGTTGGAAAGTCTCCAATAAGAAGCACAGCAAAGCGAATAAGATGACAACAAAAGGCAACAAAGGGATGACCAAAAGCATCCCATGGACAACAAAAACCCTTAAAATAGTAATGCTTAACTGCGCAGGAAATAACAGTGTTTATCAACTACATGCAAAACCAAAAAACCCTAGCATAAATCATAGCCATCCAACACCCATACCTAGACCAAGGAAACCCAATGAAAGCAAAAGGATACTAGATGGTCATACCCTAGAGGAAAACAAATGGAAGAATTCAGTATGGAAAAGTTTTTTATGTGGAAAAGTGGATAGTGGAGTGTTTTTCTTTCTTTCCTATACCTAGGATTCAGGACCCAGATGTGGTGGCACTGAGTTTTAAGTCGAAGAGTTTTTCTTTCTCTTTTTCCTTTTTCATAGTATATATATATCCAAAAGGCACAGAACAAACAGAAGTAACAACACAGGTATTTCAGAAGCATATAGGCCACAGGATCATACTAGGAGATTTCAATACGCATCACCTAGAATGGAGCCTGTTTCGAGCGTACATGCGACATAAACTACAGGATGGGCAAAAACTACTCGAAACGGTGACCAACACAGGACATGTCTTCACCAACATACCAGGAGAAACCACTAGGCAAGATCTGAGAGGAAAATAAGACAGAGTCATAGACCTAATATTCGCAAGCACAAACACATATGGACGACTTACGCTGCCTATAGTAGGAGGGGACATAGGAAGTGACCACTTCCTAGTAATAATCAAGCTGCACCTACAGGACATAGAGCAAGAAAAACTGGCGCCAAACTGGAACCTATTCCCAGCATATGACAAGGACAAAGTAGACCCAGTATATCACCAGCTAGAAGGAATTGTCACCGAGTGGGACCAACAAGGGGATTTCCAGCACTGGATACAAAAAATAATACACTAAGTCGCAAAAACACTATACGATATAGTACCCAAAAAGAATGTCACAAAGTATTTTAAGCTGTGGTTGAACACAGAAATCGCCATCAAGCACAAGGTGTTCAAATGAGAAGCCAGAAAGTACAAACATGGGGGAACCACCAAAGAAAACTGAAACATGGTAAGAAACAAGCACCTCCAAATGATCCCGGCAGCTAAAGATCGCTATTGGAACCAATGGGTCAAAAATGTGGGTGACCAGGACCTCTGGAACTAGAAGTCAGTAAGAATGAAGACCTTGCAGGACTACAAGCCGGCAATCGCAGTAGGGACAGCCGAACAGTATGAAGCCCAATTAATAAAACAACTCTTCCCCCCTAAACCACAGCCGGATCCCCCAAAACCAACTTGGTACCCAGAAATGCCAGAAGTAATAGAGTCAGAAATCCAAGAAGCCCTCAAAAGAACTATGAACATGGCCCCAGGGAAGGATGCTATCCCATACCTGGTCTGGAAACAGGTAGCAAAAGGAGCACTGCATGTCATTAAAGGAATTGTCAACGAAATACTAGGCCATAGATACTACCCAGAAAATCTTAACGAAGCACTAGGGGTGCTTATACCCAAGCCAGGGAAAGAAGACTATGGACCAGTTAAGTCATACAAAGTTATAGCTCTCCTCAACACACTCTTAAAGATTGTCGAAAAAGTCACACATGACAGATTATACGCACACACAATACAGAACAAGATGATCTCAACATAATAATATGGAGCCACCAAACAGAGAGGCACCATAGATGCAGTAAACAGACTCTTCTATGAAGTAGACTGTCTTCAAAAAGCAGGGTTTAAAGTGAGTACTAGCTTCTTTGACATCACAGGAGCATTCGACAACATGGAACAAGCTGAACTCAGGAAAAGACTTGAAAGTGTAAACACCCCAACGTATCTCACAGACTGGATACTGTCATTCATGAGCAATAGAACTATGCAAATGGTCTTCCTAGGAGCAACAGAAACCCTATACTATGTAAAGTCAGGGACCCCACAAGGATCGCCAATCTCCCCACTCCTCTTCATCATCTACATTGCCCTATTGCATGACGGCAAGGAACCACAAAGCAAGGAATCTTTCATGGACGATTTTGCAGTCACCGTCTGCTGCAAAAGCAGAAAAGAAAACCATGGCAAAATCCACGATAAGTTCCAGCAACTAGAAGCGAGAGCAAAACCAATAAAGATCAAATTCTCTGCCCCCAAAACTGACCTAATAGACTGGGAAGCACACTATGAAAAAACGCCGGAAGATGAGAAACAGCCAGTTGAAATAGGAGGTACCTGGATCATGCCCAAGAAAGTAGCAAGATACCTAGGATACTTCTCGTCTACCAAGCGAACCCCGCATACCCACTACGAAATCCGCATTGCACATGCAATGAAATAGTTCACACTTATCAGGAGAGACAACACAAGGCATAAAGGGCTCACCCCATACAACTGAAGGTGGCTAGTAATGGGGATGTTGATACTGCAAATGACATATGGCGCAACAGTTTTCAAACCAGACCAAATGACTATCAAGCTTCTCACTACCCAGTTCAGCAAGATGGCAAGATGGGTAACAGGACATTTCTAAAACACGAACACATACCAAGTCTTAGCCCAAGCAAAAATACCCCTACCGGAAATTTGGATCAAGTACCTTGGGGAAAAGTACGTCCTGAAAGTATTGACCATCACTGACCCAGAACACCTGATCGCAACAGTGCTACCGGACATGTACCCAGTACTGATGACAAGAAAACCTGAGCACACCTACCAAAGTCGCATGAGAAGGAAATCAGTCGAGGACAAGAGAATAGGACTGTACATCCTAAAATAGAATACCCCGAATATACACAAACCTGAAAGTTGTCCACCGGTCCACATTGACAAAATCCTGAGGAACATCATCCCATACCTAGAAACTGGAGCACGGTTTCATGGGATAGTTAGAGCTAGCGAAGCGACCCTATCAATATACTCCGCAGAAACCCTCGAAGGCAAAATAAAAGGAAACCTGATTGAATGCTGGAAAGTAGTGACAAAAGAAAATACAACCGACAACGAAGAAGTATCCCTCGGCAAAAACCAGATTTTCAGGCTGCCGATCGAAATTGCAAGCCGATTATTCTACATGAGATCCCGGAAATCGCACCCTTCTGTGCACACTTCATAGGGACACAAAGACCACCTCTGTATACACTGCTACCAATACTATGAAACCATTCAGCATGCAATACTAGAATGCCTGGCAAGAGTAGCGGTACATGAAAAGTACATACCGAAGCCCTACGATCTAGAAGCAATGTTCTATTCAGAAGAAGAAACTAGACAGATAGCAACATACATATCGAAAACGAAAACTGGGATACTTACAAGGAACTATGCATACGAATACCATGTAGCCATACCTGTTCATTCTGTGCCTAATAGACCCCCATCATGTACCCCCTCCCCTATACTGCCTAGCCTATTCTCCATATGTGGACCATATAAAAGTTTTTTAGATTGGAAACCTCTCACAGAGGTAACTCTGGTTGACAGATCAGCTACCCCCCCTTCTAATTTTCTTAGCCCCTCTTGTAGTTCTTCTGATATGTCAGATTTTCTCATGGAGGATGTAGCCCCGTCTTATGGTGATTTGGATTTGACTTTGCATACTCTTTTCCACTTATGTTAGTTTGTTTTTGTGCTACTTTTCTGTGTTTTTTGGAGGAGATGTTTTCTTATTTAGTTCATAGCTTTCCATAGCTGTACAAGGATGTTCTTTTAGATGGTCGCTTACACGACCATAAGAATAAAAATGAATTACCCCCCCCCCTGGACGCTCCTTTGTCTAGGCTTCTCATACTCTCCAAATCCCCCCCTACATTCTACCTCTTTACACTCCTATTTTACACTCCTCTTTCATCACGTTTCATCGACATAAAACTTCTCGGCAAAAGAATGACCTAGAATACCTTAGCCTCGTTGTCGAGGGGATAGGCGCTCAGATAGAGCTCACACCACAGGGGACTATCCTTACCTGGACACGTACTGATGAGTTCTGGTCACGCATTACCACCGTAGTGTACTCTGGTGCCATTATAGCCTGAAAATCAAACCTAAAGTAGGAGATATTGTGACAACATGCAAGACCTAGCCTCGCTTACACGGTTGCAAATATGTCTACATCACAACAACTGACTACCCCAGAGAGGGCCCCCATGCCTGCCAACACCTCAACCCACTACACCATACCCAAGAACTCTGCATAGCCATGTCAGATCCCACCTGCACATGAATGGCAAGTTGAAGGGCGCACATAAATACCCCCAACCCAGCTAGCCCAAAGTCAAATCGCACAACCAGTCTTCAGAAACCTAGCTAACATTAGTCAGCATACCTCCCTAACGCTATCACGAACCACCACCCCACACCCACAAGCGACATTTATCCCAGAGAGCTTGTTATGAACACCGGTAGTGGTCAGTGTCAAGGTACCTGGATAATGCGCTATGATGGAGGTTATGCTTAGAATGTCAACATGTGAGTATGCCGTCTCTACCCTTCACCATTATGTTAAGCGCTCTGGAGACGATCCTCTGTCACATGACCTTATGGCGTGGCGTGGCATGGTGTGGCTTTGCCATTAGCCTTGACTAAGTGTGGGAAGTCAGCCCCACGGGTACGTGATCAGCTATCAGCATGACGCGACATTGGCATAGTCAGCCATAAGGTCATGATCAGGCGATCGGACTCGTATCGCGAGAGACTATCACAAATTAGGAGTGAGGCCCAAGAGTGTGATAGGCGATCATAGTCAAATCGAGTACTAATCGTCTCCTGTCCTTTCCAGACTCTTCTACAGGCATCAGCGATTAGGAATCAGGAGATGGTCCAGAATAGGTCTTAGTTCTTTGTGTTTCTATTTCCTTTATCATCTCTTTGTCAGCTCGGGTAAAGGATGGGATATATAAGTGCGCAATTATTCTTGTCTTGTTGTCTTGGCCGTATGAAGGGTTACCCTGATAGCGCTTAGCGAGGTATCACTCCCTCTCTAGTTAGGCCATCTGATTAAGTTCGCGCGAAGCCGTACGCTAGAAGAGTGTGACCGATGGAAAAGAGTTCCCTTGTCTTGTTGTCTTTCCTTCCTTCCTTCTTAGCACATAGCTACCTTGTCTTCTCTGCAATCACCATTGTGAAAGCCTTTGAGTTATCTTCAAACCTTAAAGAATATATTCGTCTTTCTCGTCTTCTACACTTGAAGTCCACCCTGTTCATCGTAGGAATGATATCTTCTAGTTGACCTTTCGTTTAGCAGAGATATCTGAGTTTACTCAGTAGCGTTTGCGAAGCGTGCCTAAGGTATCTTTACTGAGTCATATACAAACCATATAGGGTAATCTGTCACACTATATTCTTTAAAGAAGATGGCTTCCTCTTCTTCCGACATTCTGATGCAAGATGCATCCTCTCTTGCGCTAGTAGTGGGCTCTTAGCTCACCAACCCCTCAGCCTGAACAGTTCAGACCACCTATTCCTCAGCCTCCAATGTTTCCATGCATGAGGAGGCCACCATCAATCTCAACACCGCCAAGTTGGCCTATGCTAACAAGTACTAAAAGATGGTTATAGACAATTATGTGGCTACCATGCAAGCCTTGTAAAAGGCTCGGCAGTTTCTAGGGGAAGACCCTTTGAAACGGGCTCTCCAAGATATAGAGGAGGAATTTCAGAAACAGCGGGATGACATGGCATCCATTGTCTATGCCACCATTGTTCTTCACTGCACGATCTACAAGCCCCTCCCTAAGTTGTCCATAGCCTTCCCCCCTACCATGAGGAACTTGCTCCTCTCTGCGATTGAGCAGATCCAGAAGGAGCGAGAAACCTTTACTCAGAGAGAGTTAGACTATACCAATACTCTTAATAAGGTACACCAGGACATGGTGTTGGACCTGAACAAGAAGTTAGCTGACCTTCGCCAGCAGTTGGCAGACCAGGCTCTGCATCGGTTGGCCTCTCCTAATGAGCAAATTGCCACTCTAACGGTGAACCTGGCTGAGGCAAAGGCCAGAGTTAAAGTCTTGGAGCAGGGTGAGATCCCTCTCCAAGCAAGACTTAGTGAGGCGAATAACACCATCCTTCGCCTTAGGGTTCAGAATGAGGCCCTCTCGACTAGGTCTACTTTGAGTAAGGAAGATGTGGTCAAGCTCAGGCAGGACCTGATGAAGGCCAATGATGATACCCAGCTATAGAAGGAGCTGTACTACCAGTACAAGGATAGGTACAGTTCAGTGGTTTCTCCTCCTGTGTCATGAAATCTAGATGAAGTAATTGATCTGGACGACAAGGAGACCCACATCTCCGCTCCTCCACCACAACCTCGCGGCCTCCGCCATGGCATCCCTTCCTTTCAGGCTCCCTCCCGACTAGTCTCCCCTAATCCTCATCCCCCTGCACTCTGTTCTGCCACTGCAGGACCTTCCTAGGAGCATAGGGTAACCTCCTTTGCTTCCTTTGCACCTCCCTCCCGCCTGACCTCTCCTCATCCCCTAAATGAGAGTGACGTCTGGTGGATCATGCAGGAAGTACTTGGGCAAACTGCCCCACCAGCTCTTCCCTCTAATTGCTCTAGAATGGCCCTACCTCTTGTTCTGTCTACCTCCTTCAAGGGTCCCAAGCCAGCGGATCCAGAAAAGTTCTTGGGAAAGGCTGAGGACATAAGGAAGTTCATCGAGCAGTGCAAGAACTACTTTGCCCTCCAGTCACATGCCTTTCCCCATAACTGGATCAAGACTAGGTTCGCATCCATGTACATGATGGGTACGGTGTAGATGTGGTGGCAAGCCAACTCTCACCGCTGGACCCAGCAGACCACAATTTGGGACGACTTCACCGAGGCTATGAAGACATACTTCAGGGCCTTCCCCACCAAACCCCAGGCCATCAGGGAGATGATCAATGCAAAACAGACCAAGGGTATCCTCTCCTACCTCACCCACATAGAGGCTCTCAACTAGGTCATCCAAGGTGACCAGGAGTCCTTCAAGTTTTGGGTTGAGAGGGGCCTGCAGGAAGATCTCCACCTGGTAATGGCAGCCCAAATGACCCACAAGACTCCAGCAGCTGAATGGCTATCTCATGTGGTGCAGGTGGGCTTGGTCATGGAGGATGCCTGGGTGGCCATCCAGGAATCCCACAAGGGACAACCGACCAAGCAGACCTCTGGCCAGTCTGCTCCTTCTACCAAGCTGAAAAAGACCCAGGATAAGCGTCCCTCAGGGTCCTCTTCCCAGGATAAGGGGAAGCTTCCTCAACTCACTGAGGAAGAGAAGGAGTGGGCCAAGAAGAACAAGGCCTGTCTGTACTGCTTGTCCAAACACCATAGTGTAAAGGACTGTTACTCCATGAGGAAGTTCTCCATCTCCGCAGTTAAGATTGCTTTCATATCAACTAAACAGAAGGCAGATGATGATGGGAACTCCTCCTCCTCTAAGCAGCAAAAGACATCTGCGGTGTGAGTGGTCAACCTCCCATATGACTAGAAGGATGAGGGTGATATCCCTACAGTGTAAGTACCCCTTTTCCTTGTGGTATCCCATGCTACCTCTCCTGTTTTCCTTTGTTCTCTGTTTCCTTTAAGTCCTAGTTGGATTGAAACTTTGAATTGCTTGCACGAAATTTCCTTTAAGACCATTGTTTGAAATTTCCTTCGTACTTTTCTTACTAAGGAGCTGGTGTTCGCAACCATTAGTGCATTCTCAGTGGGTGGGCCTGCCAGCAATGAGGTTAATGTAATTAATGATACCCATGAGTGATGTGTTATGAGCTGATGTCTATTACGACTCTTATGATACCCTCATGTATTATTTTCCTTCTTTTCTTAGCGGCATTGATTAGAGGTTATGTTTCCTTTTTTTTGCAAAGTTCTGCCTAAGGAGGACCCGTACCGGGTCGAAATGCACTGGCCGTATAGCAGACCACCACTCGTTACTGCACCCCTACAAGTTATCAGTTTCGCCTCAACGCATTTCCAACTCCCCCTGTTTGGAACAACCTCCTTGTGGACAAGACATATAACGAGCTATGGCCACAAGTTTCCTGGGAGATGTGATAGATCACCCTATATGGTTCGTATATGACTCAGTAAAGATACCTCAGGCATGCTTCGTAAACGTTACTGAGTAAACTTATATATCTCGGCTAAATAAAAGCTCAACTGGAAGATATCATTCCTACAATGAACAGGGTAGACTTCAAGTGTAGAAGATAAGGAAGACGAAGATATTCTTTAAGGCTCGAAGATAACTCAAGGCTTTCACAATGGTGATCGTAGAGAAGACAAGGTAGATATATGCTAAAGAAGGAAGGAAGGAAAGACAACAAGACAAGAAAACTCTTTTCCATCGGTCATACTCTTCTAGCGTACGGCTTTGCGTGAACTTAATCGGATGGCCTAACTAGAGAGGGAGCGATACCTCGCTAAGCGCTGTCAGGGTAACCCTTCATATGGCCATTGTGATCATCAGTCGCATTCGCTTACGGGGACTGAACCAGTAATTAGGCAACCCTGTACGGTCGGGGAAAACTCGCTTACACTACAAAACCCATGACCAACCAGTAATTCGTGGTATGGAATGGGATGAGTGGGATTTGAACCCACGACATTGTGCGTTACCGCACAACGACACCAGGACAGCCATACCACTAGACCATCCTCGCCCCAGACAACAAGACAAGAACAACCACATGCTTATATATCCCATCCTTCACCAGAGCTGACAAAGAGATGACAAAGGAAATAGAAACACAAAGAACTAAAACCCATTCTAGACCATCTCCCGATTCCTAATCGCTGAAACCTGTAGAAGAGTCCAGAAAGGACAGGAAGTCATTAGTACTCAATTTGACTATGATCACCCATCACGCTCTCGGTCCTCACTCCCAATTTGTGATAGTCTCTTGTGATATGAGTCTGATCGCCCGATCATGACCTTATGGCTGACTATGCCAATGTCGCGTCATGCCGTTAGCCGATCACATGCCCATGGGGCTGACTTCCCGCACTTAGTCAAGGCTAACAGCAAAGCTACAACATGCTACACCATGCCATAAGGTCATATGACAGAGGATCATCTCCAGAGCACTTAACACACAGGTGAAGGGTAGAGACTGTTATGAACACCGGTAGTGGTCAGTGTCATGGTACCTGGACAATGCGCTATGATGGAGGTTACGCTTAGATTGTCAACATGTGAGTATGCCGTCTCTACCCTTCACCACTGTGTTAAGCGCTTTGGAGACGATCCTCTGTCACATGACCTTATGGCGTGGCGTGGCATGGTGTGGCTTTGCCATTAGCCTTGACTAAGTGCGGGAAGTCAGCCCCATGGGTATGTGATCAGCTATCAGCATGACACGACATTGGCATAGTCAGCCATAAGGTCATGATCAGGCGATCGGACTCGTATCGCGAGAGACTATCACAAATTGGGAGTGAGGCCCAAGAGGGTGATAGGCGATCATAGTCAAATCAAGTACTAATCATGACCTGTCCTTTCTGGACTCTTCTACAGGTTTCGGTGATTAGGAATCAGCAGATGGTCTAGACAGGTCTTAGTTTCTTTGGGTTTCTATTTCCTTTGTCATCTCTTTGTCAGCTCAGGTGAAGGATAGGATATATAAGTGCACAGTTGTTCTTGTCTTGTTGTCGTGGTAATGCGCAATGTCGTGGGTTCAAATCCCGCTCATCCTATTCCATACCATGAATTTCCGGTCGGTCGCGGGTTTTGTAGCGTAAGTGAGTTTTCCCCGACCATGCAAGGTTGCCTAATTACTAGTTCAGTCCTTGTAAGCGAATGCAACCGATGATCACAATGGCTGTATGAAGGGTTACCCTGACGGCGCTTAGCGATGTATCGCTCCCTCTCTACTTAGGCCATCCGATTAAGTTCGCGCAAAGCCGTCCAGTAGAAGAGTGTGACCGATGGAAAAGAGTTTCCTTGTCTTGTTGTCTTGGGAATAGAGTATTCTTGTCTTGTTGTCTTTCCTTCCTTCCTTCTTTAGCACATAGCTACCTTATCTTCTCTGCGATCACTATTGTGAAAGCCTTTGAGTTATCTTCGAGCCTTAAAGAATATATTCATCTTTTCTCGCCTTCTACTTTTGAAGTCTACCCTGTTCGTCGTAGGAACGATATCTTCTAGTTGAGCTTTCATTTAGCCAAGATATCTGAGTTTACTCAGTAGTGTTTGCGAAGTGTGCCTGAGGTATCTTTACTGAGTCATATACGAACTATATAGGGTGATCCGTCACACTATATTCTTTAAAGAAGATGGCTTCTTCCTCTTCCAACGTTCCGATGCCAGATGCATCCTTTCTAGCTCTCAGCATGGGCAATCAGCTCACCAACCCTTAGGCCTGAACAGTTCAGACCACCCATTCCTCAGCCTCTAATGTGTCTATGCACGAAGAGGCCACCATCACACTTACGACCGCCGAGTTGGCCTACGCCAACAAGCACCAAAAATTGGTCACCGACAACTATATGGCTATGGTGCAAGCCTTGCACAAGGGTCAGCACTTTCTAGGGGAAGAGCCCTTCCGACGAGCTCTTCAGGACACTGAGGAGGAGTTTCAGAAGCAAAGGGATGATGTGGCATCCATTGTATACGCCACCATAGTCCTTCACAGGACCATCCACAAGCCCCTCCCAAAATTATCTGTGGCCTTCCCCCCTACTATGACAAACCTCCTCCTGTCTGCTGTTGAGCAGATCTAGAAGGAGTAAGAGTCCTTTGCACAGAGAGAGTCAGACTATACCAACATATTGAACAAGGCCTTCCAAGATGTGGTCTTGGACCTGAACAAGAAGTTGGCCGACCTTCGCCAGTAGTTGGCCGACTAGGCTCTGCACCTGCTGGCCTCTCCTAATGAGTAAATCACCACTCTGATGGTGAACCTAGCTGAGGCTAAGGCCAGGGTTAAAGTCTTAGAGCAGGGTGAGGTCCCTCTCCAAGCTAGGCTTAGCAAGGCGAAGGACGAGATTCTTCATCTGAGGGTAGAGAACGAGGCCCTCTCCACTAGGTCTACCATAAGGAAGGAAGATGTGGTCAAGTTCAGGGAAGACCTGATGAAGGCCAACGATGATACTAGACTTTAGAAGGACCTATACTATTAGTACAAGGAGCACTATGGGTCCATTGTCTCCCCTCCAGTGTCTAGGAACCCAGATGAGATGGATGACCAAACTACCCACATCTCTGCTCCTCCTCCTCACCTGAGGGGTCTCTACCATAGCCTGCCTTCCTTTTAGCCACCTTCCAGGCCCATCTCCCCTACTCCTCCTCTACCTAGGTCCCATTCTGCCTTTGCAGGACCATCAAGGGGGCCCAGGGCAACCTCCTTTGCTTCCTTTACACCACCTCCCTGCCTAACCTCTCCTCGTCCGCTCAATAAGAGTGATGTCCAGTGGATTATGTAGGAAGTACTTGGGTAAACTGCCCCTCCAGCTCCTCCCTCAAATCACTCTACTCCGGCCCTGCCTTATATCCTGTCTGCCTCTTTCAAGGGTCCCAAGCCAGCGGATCCAGAGAAGTTCTTGGGGAAGGCTGAGGACATAAGGAAGTTTATCGAGTAATGCGAGAACTACTTTGACCTCCAAGCCCATGCCTTCCCCTATGACTGGATCAAAACCAGGTTCACGTCCATGTACATGATGGGTACTGCGCAAGTCTGGTGGTAAGCCAACTCTCATCGCTGGACCCAGCAGACCACGATCTGGGATGACTTTACCGAGGCCATGAAGACATACTTCAGGGCCTTCCCCACCAAACCCCAGGCCATCAGGGAGATGATCAATGCCAAACAAACCAAGGGCATCCTCTCCTACCTCACCCATATAGAGGCTCTTAACCAGGTCGTCCAGGGCAACTAGGAGTCTTTCAAGTTTTGGGTTGAGAGGGGCCTGAAGGAAGATCTCTGCCTGGCGATGGCAGCCCAAACCACCCACGAGACTCCAGCAGCTAAGTGGCTATCTCGTGTGGTGCAAGTGGGCCTTACAATGGAGGATGCCCGGGTGGCCATCCAGGAGTCCCACAAGGGACAATCGACCAAGCAGACCTCCAGCCTAGCTACTCCTTCTAACAAGCTAAAAAAGACCCAGGACAAATGTCCCTCAGGGTCCTCTTCCCAGGACAAGGGGAAGCTTCCTCAGCTCACCGAGCAAGAGAAGGAGTAGGCTAAGAAGAACAAGGCCTGTCTACGCTGCTTGTCCAAGTACCACAGTGTTAAGGACTGTTACTCAATGAGGAAGTTCTCCATCTCTGCGGTCAAGATTGCATCCACATCAACTAAGCGCAAGGCAGAAGATGATGGGAACTCCTCCTCCTCTAAGCAGCAAAAGACCTCTGCCACTTTAGTGGTCGATCTCCTGGACGACTGGAGGGATGGGGATGATATCCCTATGGTGTAAGTAGCCCCTTTTCCTTGTAGCATCCCATGCCACCTCTCCCGTTTTCCTTTGTTCTTTGTTTCCTCTAAGTCCCAGTTGTATTGAAGCATTGAAATTTATTGCACGAAATTTCCTTTAAGACTATTGTTTGAAATTTCCTTTGTGCTTTTCTTTACTAAGGAGCTGGTGTTCGCAACCATTATTATGTTCTCGGTAGGTGGGCCTGCCAGCATTGAGGCTAATGTAATTGATGATACCCATGAGTGATGTGTTATGACCTAATATTTTACGACTGTTATGATACCCTCATGTATTATTTTCTTTCTTTTCTTAGAGGCGTTGATTAGAGGTTGTGTTTCCTTTTCTTTGCAAAGTTCTGCCTGAGGAGGAGCCATACCAGGTCGAAATGCGCTGGCCGTATAGCAGACCACCACTCTTTCTGCACCCCCTAAGTTATCAGTTTCGCCTCATCAGATTTCCAACTCCCACTATTTGGAACAACCTCCTTGCGGACAAGATGTATAGCGAGCTCTGGCCACAAGTTTCCTGGGAGAGATCAGGGAACGTAGTCGCTACCGCCATCATGTCAACCATAGTTTCCTCCAAAGAAGGCCCTGCCTAAGGCAGGTGTATTACGGTTCCAGTCACTTTACGCTGGAAAACCTATTCCGTTGAGGGTCCCCAGGTATACATGCTTACAGCTACAGCTGAGCTGGACAACGGAGCGACCGGTGCCTATATCTCAGATCAGCTTCCTGTCCCTAAGAAGAAGCGGTCCCAGCCGGTCAATGTCTTTGCCTACGATGGTTCCTGCCAGCTAGAGTGGTACTACACACTGAAGCTTTAGATGCAGGTTATCAACCATCGTGAACTTATCAACTTCTACGTTGGCCTTATGCCTCCAGATATGGACATATATCTTCCTGTTAAGTGGTTTTAAGATCATGAACTACAGGTCGATTATGACTGGGCTGTTCTTGTGGGATTTCCCTCCTCCAAATGCAAGAACGATCTTGTGACACCATCGGTCCAGATGGCCTCGGCATTTGAATTGATTAAGGATGATGACTTCTACGCCAACTCTGAAGCTGTCGGTGGTAGACTGCTTGGGTGGGTGGATACCCCAGTCAATGAAGGAGTTGTCCATCACTGGTGTGCCACCATGACCAGAGCTCCAGTGGGCAACTTTGCCAAGCTCTTTATGCGGTCTTCCATCTCCTCGACCTCTGAAGGTGATAAGTGGGAATAAATCTATCCTGCTATCTTCTCCAAACACCTAGCCTCCTCGCTCCCTCCCCATCGGGAATAGGACTGCAAAATCGATTTGAAGGAATGAACGACTCCTCCCTGGGGCCTGCTTTAACATCTATCTGAGACTGAGCTCCAGGCCCTGTATGAGTACCTTGATCAGATGATCAAGGAGGGGAAGATTAGGCCCTCCAAGTCTCCTGCAGGCACTCCTATCCTGTTCGTGAAGAAGGCTGATGGTTCCCTTTGCCTTTGCGTTGACTACCGGGGTTTGAATAAGATTGTTATTCAAAACTACTATCCTCTGCCCCTTATGGGCGAACTGAGAGACTGGATTGGCAATGCTCAGTGGTTCACCAAGCTCGACCTCAAGAATGGCTACAACCTCATTTGCATTGCCAAGGGTGATGAGTGGAAAACATCTTTTCGCACTCGTTACGGCCAGTACAAATATTTGGTGATGCCTTTTGGTCTCTGCAATACCCCTGCTGTCTTCTAGGAAATGATGAACACGATTTTCTACGACCTCCTTGATCTGGGTGTCCTGATCTACCAGGATGATATCCTGATCTATGCTGCAACTAAGGAAGAACACGACCACCTTGTGCATAAAGTTCTCAAGCGCCTTGACAAACACAAGCTAGCTCTCAAGCCGGCCAAGTGCATCTGGGCGGTCCATGAGGTGGAATTCCTTAGGTTCATCATCTCTAACAAGGGCATTAGCATTTCTGAGGAAAGGATTCAAGCTGTCCAAGATTGGCCTACTCCTACGATGGTTCGTGACGTCCATTTATTTTTGGGCCTCGCCAACTTTTATCGGGTCTTTATCCAAGGATTTTCGAAGATTGCAATGCCCCTGACAAACCTCACCAAGCAAGACCAGCCCTGGACCTGGGGGTCTCTGCAGCAGTATGCCTTTGAGACCCTTAAGGCCCTCTTCTCCTCTGTACCTATCCTTGTCCACCACAATTCTCAGATCCCCCTTCAAGCTGAAACCGATGGCAGTGACTTTGCCCTTGGGGGTGTACTATCGCACCAGTTTCCTGATGGCTCTATTCGCCCTTTGGACTTCCACTCTCACAAACTTAAACCAGCGGAGCGGAACTACGAGATCTATAACAAGGAAATACTTGCAGTGTTTGACTGCCTTTACATGCAATGGAGACATTGGTATGAGGGAACAGCTTATCCAGTGCTGGTGATAACGGATCACAAGAACCTAGAGTACTTTACGACCACTAAGTTCCTCTCCAGGAGACAGGCCCAGTGGATGGAGAAATTGGGCACCATCGATTTCCAGGTAGTATATTGGCTAGGTAGGTCCAATGACATGGCTGATGCCTTGAGCAGACGTGGGGACCACGTCCTTACGGAGGGGGCACCAGAGCTTGGTCTTCTCTTCCTCAAGAAAGGACAGTATATCACTGCGATTGAGAAAAGTTACACCTCACTCAATCCTTCCTTTTACCAAGCCTTGAGGGAAGCTGTTGCTACTGACCGTGAATGCTAATACATTCCGAGCTCGCCACAGGAACCCTACGGTGTTCATGACGGCCTTCCGATGTGGAATGGTTTGTGGTATGTACCCCCATCTCTTCACACTGAGGTTCTCAAGTCCAGGCACGATCACCCCATGGCAGGCCACTTATGCCGAGATAAGACCTTTGATCTTATTGACAGAGACTTCTACTGGCCACATCGAAGGCAGGATATAGCCGAGTATATCTCTGTGTGCGACCAGTGCCAACGGAATAAAGCCCGCCAACATAAGGCCTATGAGCAACTGCTTCTGTTGGAGATACCCTATCGGCCATGGGAATCGATCTCCATGGACTTCATGACAGACCTCCCTCCTTCTGACAGCTTCACCCAAGTGTGGGTGATTGTTGATCGTTTCTCCAAGATGGCGCATTTCATCCCTCTCGGCACTAATGTCGACTCCAGGCACCTTGCCAACGCTTTCGTCCATGAGATCTGGAGACACCATAGCTTACCGGCCAACATTGTCTCCGACCATGACCCCAAGTTCGAATCCTTTTGGGGCCACATGATGGATCAGCTCGGGGTTAAGTTGTTAAAGAGTACTGCTGCTCACCCCCAAATAGACGGATAAATGGAATGGCTAAACTAGGTCCTGGAATCTTACCTCCATGCATATGTCAACTTCGAGTAATCAGATTAGGTTTTCTTTCTCGCCCTAGCAGAATTCGCATACAACAATGCCATGTGGTCCTCCACTGGGGTGTCCCCTTTCTTTGCCAATTTCGGATATCATCCTTCACTTGACACAGTTCAAACTGTCTCTGCCTACCAGGGAAGTGAGGCTCTCACTTGAGAATGGACCACCATCAGGCAATGCCTCTTCAACGCTCAGAAGAAGATGGTTGCGTGGTACGACAAGTCTCATCAAGCCTTCCCTGAACTCAAACCTGGAGACTGTGTCCTCCTTAAGCGTGACGATATCACCCCCTCCCGACCTTCCCGCAAGCTAGATGCCAAGTTTGTAGGCCCCTTCGAGGTAATCAAACCCATCAGGCCTCGGGCCTACAAACTCAAGCTTCTAATCTCCTGGAAGATCTACCTTGTTTTCCATGTCTCCAAACTGGAACCCTACTACGTTTTGAACTGGTTCCCTGTCCATCCTCCTCCTGCCCCTGAGATTGAGGAGGGTGAGAACTACTTTTTCGTTTTGGAAATCGCCAAAGTCTGGAACAATCGGGAAACCAAGTAGGTGGAATACTTGGTGTTGTGGGAAGGATATTCTTGGGATGAGGGGAGTTAGGAACCCTTGGAGTCACTGCTAGTTAACGGCGAACCCATCGATGCTCTCTTGACCTTTCGACAGGCCCATCTGGAGGCAGAGCGCCAAGCTACTGAGTCAGAGGAGGCTCCACTACACAAGCGAAGATGGAGGAATTGAGGTATGTATAGTTGCTCCTTCCTCCACAGTTGGTTTCCCTTTAATGCAGCGGGGCGACACCATCATGTCCATTGCATGGTCCTGAGTCCCCTTTAAGCTCCATCGAGTTGGGATAACCTCCCCCTACGGGCTACAGGAAACTGTCCTTTCACCTCGGTTGCTCTTAGAGGGAAAGGAGAATCTGACATAAAGCTAACTCCTATGCACATAGGGACCATGTGCCTTAAAAGGGGCGTAGTGTTATGAATACAGGTAGTGGTTAGCGTCAAGGTACCTGGACGATGCGCTATGATGGAGGTTACGCTTAGATTGTCAACATGTGAGTATGCTGTCTCTACCCTTCACTACTGTGTTAAGCGCTCTGGAGACGATCCTCTGTCACATGACCTTATGGCGTGGCGTGGCATGGTGTGGCTTTGCCGTTAGCCTTGACTAAGCGTGGGAAGTCAGCCCCACGGGCACATGATCAGCTATCGGCATGACGCGACATTGGCCTAGTCAGTCATGAGGTCATGATCGGGCGATCGGACTCGTATCGCGAGAGACTATCACAAATCGGGAGTGAGGCCCAAGAGGGTGATAGGCAATCATACTCAAATCGAGTACTAATCGCGACCTGTCCTTTCTGGACTCTTCTACAGGTTTTGGCGATTGGGAATCAGGAGATGGTCTAGACAGGTCTTAGTTTCTTTAGGTTTCTATTTCCTTTGTCATCTCTTTGTCAGCTCAGGTGAAGGATAGGATATATAAGCACGCAGTTGTTCTTGTCTTGTTGTCTGGGGCGAGGATGGTCTAGTGGTATAGCTGTCCTGGTGTCGTTGTGCAGTAATGTGCAATGTCGTGGGTTCAAATCCTGCTTGTCCCCTTTTATACCACGAATTACTTGTTGGTCGTAGGTTTTGTAGCGTACGCGAGTTTTCCCCAACCGTGCAGGGTTGCCTAATTACTGGTTCAGTCCCTGTAAGTGAATGCAACCAATGATCACAATGGCCATATAAAGGGTTACCCTGACGGCGCTTAGCGATGTATCGCTCCCTCTCTACTTAGGCCATTCGATTAAGTTCGCAAATAGTGCCACCCGGTAGAAGTGTGTGACCGCAGGAAAAGAGTTTCCTTTTCTTGTTGTCCGCTGGAGGAAAGTGTATATAGATAGTTTAGATATCTAGAAATGGGAATAGAGTCTCCTTGTCTTGTTGTCTTTCCTTCCTTCCTTCTTGAGTACATAGCTACCTTGTCTTCTCTGTGATCACCATTGTGAAAGCCTTTGAGTTATCTTCGAGCCTTAAAGAATATATTTGTCTTTTCTCACCTTCTACTTTTGAAGTCTACCGTGTTCGTTATAGGAATGATATCTTCCAGTTGAGCTTTCGTTTAGCTGAGATATCTGAGTTTACTCAGTAGCGTTTACAAAGCGTGCCTGAGGTATCTTTACCGAGTCATATACGAACCATATAGGGTGATCCGTCACAGAGACGGCATACTCACATGTTGACAATCTAAGCATAACTTCCATCATAGCGTACCACCCAGGTACCTTCACACTGACCACTACCGGTGTTCATAACAGGAGAGATCAGGGAATGTATTCACTACCACCATTATGTCAACCATAGTTTCCTACAAAGAAGGCCCTGCCCAGGGCAGGTGCATTATAGTTCCAGTCATATTGCGCTGGAAAACCCATTCTGTTGAGGGTCCCCAAGTACACATGATCACAGCTATAGCTAAACTGGACAACGGAGCGACCAGTGCCTATATTTCGGATCGCCTCCCTGTCCCTAAGAAGAAGCAGTCCCAGGCAGTCAACGTCTTCACCTATGATAGTTCCTGTCGTCAAGAGTGGTATTACACTCCCAAACTTCAGATGCAGGTCCTCAACCATCGCGAACTCATTGATTTCGACGTTGGCCCTATGCCTATAGATGTGGACATATATCTTCCTGTTAAGTAGTTCCAAGATCATAAACCACAGGTCGATTATAACTAGGCTATTCTCATGGGATTCCCCTCCTCTAAATGCAAGAACCATCTTGTGACTTGAAATGTCCAAATAGCCTCAGCATTTGAATTGATCAAGGATGATGACTTCTACGCCAACTCCAAAGCTGTTGGTGGTGGACTGCTTGGGTGAGTGGACACCCCAGTCAATGAAGGAGTTGTCTGTCGTTGGTGTGCTGCCATGACCAGAGCTCCAGTTAGCAACTTTGCTGAGCTCTTCATGCGGTCTTCCATCTCCTTGACCTCTGAAGGTGATAAGTGGGAACAGATCTATCCTGCTGTCTTCTCTGAACACTTAGCCTCTTTGCTCCCTCCCCATCGGGAATGGGATTGCAAAATCGATTTGGAGGAAGGAACAACTCCTCCCTGGGGCCCACTTTACTATCTATCTGAGACTGAGCTCTAGGCCCTATGTGAGTACCTTGATCAGATGATCAAGGAGGGAAAGATTAGGCTCTCCAAGTCTCCCACAGGCACTCCTATCGTGTTCATAAAGAAGGCTGATGGTTCCCTCCACCTTTGTGTCGACTACCAGGGTTTGAATAAGATTGTTATTTAAAACCGCTATCCTCTGCCCCTTATGGGCGAACTTAGAGACTGGATTGGCAATGCTCAGTGGTTCACCAAGCTCGACCTCAAGAACAGCTACAACCTCATTTGCATTGCTGAGGGTGATGAGTGGAAAACATCTTTTCGCACTCATTATGGCCAGTACAAATATTTGGTGATGCCATTTGGTCTCTGCAATACCCCTGCTGTCTTCCAAGAAATGATGAACACAATTTTCCACAACCTTCTCGATCTCAGTGTCCTTATCTACTAAGATGACATCCTGATCTATACCACCACTAAGGAAGAACACGACCGCCTTGTGCATGAAGTCCTCAAGCGCCTTGACAAACACGAGTTGGCACTCAAGCTGGCCAAGTGCATCTAGGCAGTCCATGAGGTGGAATTCCTTGGGTTCATCATCTCCAACAAGGGCATTAGCATTTCTAAGGATAGGATTCAAGCTGTTAGAGATTGGCCTACTCCCACCACAGTTTGAGATGTCCATTTGTTTTTAGGCCTCACTAACTTTTATCGGGTCTTCATCCAAGGATTTTTGAAGATCGCAATGCCCCTGACAAACCTCACCAAACAAGACTAGCCCTAGACGTAGGGGTCTCAGCAGTAGTCTACCTTCGAGACCCTTAAGGCCCTCTTCACCTCTGCACCTATCCTTGTCCACCATGATTCTCAGACCCCCCTTCAAGCCGAAACCGATGCCAGTGACTTTGCCTTAGGAGGCATGCTATCGCACCGGTTTCCTGATAGCTCTATCTGCCCATTGGCATTCCACTCTCACAAACTTGAACTAGCGGAGTGGACTTATGAGATCTATAACAAGGAAATGCTTGTAGTGTTCAACTGCCTTTACATGCAATGGAGACATTGGTGTGAGGGAATGGCTCATCCAGTGCTGGTGATAATGGACCACAAGAACTTGGAGTACTTTACGACCACTCAGCTCCTCTCCAGGAGATAGGCCCGGTGGATGGAGAAATTGGGCACCATCGATTTCCAAGTAGTGTATCAGCCAGGTAAGTCTAATGACGCAGCTGATGCCTTAAGTAGATGTGGGGACC
>JABYPW010000496.1:0-24821 GCA_016880775.1 Phymatotrichopsis omnivora | reverse complement strand
GTACTGGGGACGGGGTACAAGATGGGGGTCTATTAGGCACAGATCGAACTGGTATGGCCACATGGTATTTGTATGCGTGGGTCCTCGTTGGTATCCCGGTTTTCGTTTTCGATATATACGTTGCTATCTGTTTCGTTTCTTTTTCCGAGCAGAACATGGCTTCCAGGTCGCGGGGCTTGGGTATGTACTTCTCGCGCGCTGCTGTCCTTGCCGGGCATTCTAGGATCGCGTGTTGTATGGTTTCGTAGTATTGGTGGCAGTGTGTGCAGAGGTGATCGTTGTGTCCCCATGAGGTGTGCGCAGAGAGATGCGACTTTCGGGACCTCATTTGGAATATCCGGCTTGCTATTTCGATCGGCAATCTGAAAATTTGGTTTTCGCCAAGGGACACTTCCTCTTCGTCTCTTGACTTTTCAGCTGTTATTGTTTTCCATCGTTCGATTAGTTTTTCTTTTACTTTTTCCTCCAAGGTTTTTACAGGGTATAATGACGGGGTGGCCTCTCCGGCTTTGACGACTCCATGGAATCGCTTTCCGGTTTCCAGGTATGGGAGGATGCTTCGCAGGATTTTGTCAACGTGGACTGGTGGGGAGCTTCCGGGTCTGTGTATGTTAGGGGCGTTCCACTTTTGGACGTATAGGCCTTTCTTCTTTCCTCCGACCGTTCTTCTTTTCAGATGGTTGCGGTAGGTATCCTTTGGGTTTCTCGTGGCGAGGGTTGGGTATGTGTCCGGTAGTACTGACGCGATCGGGTGCTCCGGGTCAGTGATGGTCAATACTCGTAGGACGTATTTTTCCCTTAGGTACTTGATCCAGATTTCTGGTGGGGGTATTTTTGCCTGAGCTAGTGTCTGGTGTGCGTTTGTATTTCGGAAGTGTCCGGTTACCCATCTTGCCATTTTACTGAACTGGGTACTGAGGAGTTTGATTGTCGTTTAGTCTGGTTCGAAGACAGTTGCCCCATATGTCATTTGCGGTACTAGCATTCCCATTACTAGGCGTCTTCGGTTATGTGGGGTCAGCCCTTTGTGCCTTGTGTTGTCTCTTCTGATGAGCGTGAACTGCTTCATTGCATGTGCGATGCGGATTTCGTAGTGGGCGTGCGGGGTTCGCTTAGTGGATGCGAAATATCCTAGGTATCGCGCTATCCGTTTGGGCGTTATCTGCACTCCTCCTATTTCTACCGGCTGTTTCTCATCTTCTGGTGTGCTCTCATGATGTACTTCCCAGTGTATTAGGTCTGTCTTGGGTGCCGAGAACTTTATTTTCATCGGTTTTGCTTTGGTTTCTAGTCGCTCGAATTCTTCCCGGATTTTGCCGTTATTCTCTTTTCTGTTTCTGGAATAGACTGTGACCGCAAAATCATCTATGAAGGAGCCTCTGCTTTGTGGTTCTTTGCACTCGTGTAGCGGGGCGACGTATATAACAAATAGCAGTGGGGAGATTGGTGACCCTTGCGGGGTTCCGGATCGTACGTGGTGTAGGGTTTCTGTTGCTCCTGGGAAGACCATCTGCATGGTTCTATTGCTTATGAACGACAGTATCCAGCTGGTGAGATATTCTGGGGTGTTCCCGTTTTCGAGTCTTTTTTTGAGTTCGGCTTGTTCCATGTTGTCAAAGGCTCCCGTGATGTCAAAGAAACCCGTGCTCACTTTGAATCCTGCTTTCTGAAGGCAGTCTACTTCGTGGAAGAGCCGATTTGCTGCGTCTGCCGTGCCTCTTTGTTTTATGGCTCCGTATTGGTATGGCGATATCATTTTGTTTTGTATTGCGTGGGCGTATAGTCTGTCATGGGTGACCTTTTCGACTATTTTTGAGAGCGTGTTGAGCAAAGCTATGACCCTGTATGACTTGACCGTTCCATAGTCTTCCTTGCCTGGTTTTGGTATGAGCACTCCCAGTGCTTCTTTGAGGTTTTCTGGGTGATATCTGTGGCCGAGTATTTCGTTGACGATTCCTTTGATAATGTGTGGTGCCCCTTTTGCTACCTGTTTCCAGACTGGGTACGGGATGGCGTCCTTTCCTGGGGCTGTGTTCCTGGTTTTCCGAAGGGCTTCCTGGATTTCACTTTCTGTTACCTCTGGCATATCGGGGTGCCATACGGGTTTGGGAGGGTCCGGTTGTGGTTTAGGGGGAAAAAGTTGTTTTATCAGTTGTGCTTCGTACTGTTCTGCCGTTCCGGCCGCAATTGCTGGCTTGTGATCTCTTGAGGTTTTCATCCTTACTGACTTGTAGTTCCAGAGGTCCTGGTCACTTGCGTTTTCTACCCACTGGTTCCAATATCGGTCTTTGGCAGCCTGGATCAATTGGAAGTACTTGTTCCGAGCCATATTTCGGTTTTCTCTTGTTGTTCTTCCATGCTTGTATTTTCGTGCTTCTCGCTTAAACATTTTCCATGCGATTGCGATTTCAGTGTTCCACCATAGCTTGGAGTATTTGGTGATATTTTTCTTCGGCACTGTGTCGTACAGTATTTTCGCGACTTGGTGTATTGTTTTTTGGATCCAGTGTTGGAAGTCTCCTTGTTGGTCCCACTCTGTTACGATTCCTTCCAGTTGTTGATACACCGGATCCACATTATCTTTATCGTAGGTGGGAAAAAGCTTCCAGTTTGGCGTTAGCTTTTCCTGCTCAGTGTCTTGTAGGCGTAGCTCGATGACTACTGGGAAGTGGTCGCTTCCTACGTCTTTTCCTACTGATGGTGGGGTGAGCCGTCCAATGTGTTTGTGCTTGCGAATATGAGATCGATTACTCCGTCTTGTCTTCCTCTTGGGTCTTGTCTGGTGGTTTCTCCTGGTATGTTGGTGCAGACATGTCCCGTATTGGTTGCTGCTTCCAGTAGTCTTTGTCCGTCCTGGAGTTCATGCCACGTATATGCTCTGAATGGGCTCCAGTCTGGGTGATGTGTGTTGAAGTCTCCAAGTATAATCCTGTGGCCTGTATGCTTCTGGAATACCTGTGTTATGATTTCTGTTCGATCTGTGCCTTTTGGGTGTATGTAAACTGCAAAAAAGGAAAAAGAAAAAGAAAAACTCTTCGACTTGAAACTCAGTGCCACCACATCTGGGTCCTGAATCCCGGGTATAGGAAAGAAAGAAAAACACTCCGCTATCCACTTCTCAACATAAATAACTGTTCCATACTGTATCCTTCCGTCTCTTTTCTTTTGGGGCACTACTGTCTCATATCCTTTTGCTTTCATCGGGTTTCCTTGGTGTAGGTATGGGTGTTGGATGGCTATGATTTGTGCTGGGGTTTTTTGGTTTTACATGTAGTTGATGAACACTCTGTTGTTTCCTGCGCAGTTGAGCGTTACCATTTTGAGGGTTTTCGTGGTTCGTGGGATGCTTTTGGTCATCCCGTTGTTGTCGTCTTGTGTTGTCATTTTATTCGTTCTCCTGCGCTTCCCGTTGGAGACGTTCCGCCCTGAGCTGTTGGATCATCTCTTGGAACTGTTGGAATTTTTCTTTTCTGGCGGGGCAATCTGGGAAATTTGCGGAGTGGTTGTTTTGGCAGTTGATACACTTTGCAACCTCCCTCGCACAGTATCTCCCTAGTTTGTGCTCTCTTTCTGGCCTTCCGGGGCATGGGGTCGAGTGTTTCTGGGTTTCGCATGTATGGGGGTGGTTTCTGGTTTCGTGTGCCTGCACACAGATGGCGCACATTTGAGTTAGTTCTTGGCATGCTGCCCTTGGGTGTCCCAATCTCCAACATTTGTTGCATTGCGTGTACGGCGTTGATGAGTGGAGCAGTTCGGTTTTTCTTCTTCGGTTGTACAACAGCGTTCCCTGGGGGGTATGGATCTTTTTGATTTCGGATGGGTGGGCTTCGACTATAATGGAGCAGTATGGCTTTTCTTGTCCATCTTTAGGTTTGACTAATCTTGTGCTTGCGATCTGAACTCCCGTGGTGGCCAGGATTTCTCCTGACACTTCTTCATGAAGGTCCGTTCCTAGTCCTATGCCAGGGAGGGCGAACCTTGGAATGCCATGGATCATGATGCCAGCTGTGACTGGTGCGAACTTGAGCGTTTCGAATTGTGTTGTTAGGATTCCGCTTACTGCATTTTGAATGATGATTGAATATGGTTTGTAGAAGTCGGCGGTCAGGTGTGGTGGGGTGTACATCGTGACGGTGCCCATTTCGTTGATCGTGATAGCTTCCAGCATCGCATCTTTGGGGGATAATGCCACTTCATCTCTGAGTCATATTGCAAGCTGGTATGCTAGCCTTTCTGATAGGATAGCTCGGTCTTTGATTTCTCCAGGTTCAGTCTTTTGGAGGTACATTCGTCGTTCTGCTCGTTGGTGCTTTTTCAGAAGTTGTTGTTGGCGTTCGGTGTTGGTTTCGGTGCTGGTTTCTTTTTTCCTTTTATTAGTGTTGGATGATGGGCTGTCTGGGTTTGCCTCTTGGTCTCTTGCTTTCTTTCCTTTGCTTTTTCCTTTTCTCATTTCCTTGTTCTGTTCATTGTCTTGTTGTTTCGAACTTTGCGCGGCCTGTGCGTATGATCTGGATTGGACTGTTGCGGCCGCGCTCTGGGCTGCTTGTTGGGTTTGTTTCGTTCTTTTTTCCAACTCTTCCACTTGTCGCCCAAGTTTGAGGTTGGCATCTTGCAGGTTGATGAGGAATCTGGATTGGTTGTCGATTTTGTTGCATAATGCGGTGAACACATCGGCAATGAACATGCCGAGTAGTGCAGTTTTCGTGGGTTCTCCCGTTAGTCCTTGTTGTTCGCTTAGTAGTTCCACAAAGGCTTGTGTTCTGATGGTGGATCCTGTGAGCTCCTCTAGCGCTTGTAGTGGATTTTCGGTGACTTAGCTTGGGGGTGGGGTCTGGGAGGGCCCTGGGGCTGATCTCTTAGGTTTTCTGGGGGTGGCGTCGACGTCGGTCATTTCTTTGTCTTTTCCTTTGAATTGCTCGTCGGTGGTGAGAAAATCACCGTCGCTGGTGTACTGTGCGACTGGGGTGTCCTCATCCCATGATCCGATATCCCTACCTCCGAACGCACTTTCTGGGGCAAAGGTGGCTTGTGGATGTGGGGTGGTGGTACGCGAGGGCGTTGGGGATGCATGTTGACTAATATTGGCAGGGTTTCTGAAGAGTGGTTGAGCGATTTGACTTTGTGTTACCTGTGTTGGGGGAACCTGGGAGCGCCCCTCAATTTGCCATTCATGCGCGGGCGGGATTTGGTACGGCTGGGCTGATTTCTTAGGGATAGTGTGATGGGTTGAGGTGTTCGATGGCGTTGGGGCCCTTGTGGGGGTGACCGGTTGTTGCTGGGATGTAGACATGTTTGCGACCGTGTAAGCGAGGCTGGGTCTTGCACGTTGTCACGATGTCTCCCACACTGGGTTTATTGATCAGGCTTTAACGGCACCAGAGCACACTACGGTGGTGATGCGCGACCAGGAACCCGTCGGTACGTGCCTAGGTAAGGATAGTCCCCTGTGGAGCAAGCTCTATCCGAGCGCCTATCCCCTAGGCAACGAGGCTAAGATATTCTAGGTCGTTGTTTTTTGCCGAGTAGTTTTTATGACAATGAAAGGTGATAACAGAAGAGCGTGAAAGAGGAGTAGGAGAAGGTAGAATGAATATACATCGCTCATCTGCTCCCTCTTAAATACCCAATTCTGACTAAGTAGCTACAGAAAAACTTTACAAATGAAATAAAACCTATAGGAACATTCTATCGTAATTCCCCTTTTCTTTTACAATTCCTTATAAGGCGATCAGTTTTGTGATCAGAGAATTGAAGAAATATTTAATATGATTCTTCAGGACTTTTTAGAGAAGAGACTCCTCAAGTCCTGTCCCCTAACAATGTGACTGATCAGCATATTATGATAAGATCAGGGTGACGAGTCCTGTCATCGATTACATATGTCCAATCTCATATATATCATGTTGTCAACACCTCACCTCACTTAGTCAGAGCTTAGTAGCAACAACACTCATCATGTGGTTCTGTAGCTTATAGAGTGATCATGGGTTCTGACATACCTTCTAGTTGACTTGGAACAGAGTCTATATATGTCCTAGTACCTAGGTACACCATTTAGTACAGTTATCTACAACACTATGCCCCTCATAAGGTATATGGTCCCCATGTGCAATAGTCAACAGGTTAGTAGAGATTCGTTATTAGAGACAGGTATGAGTGTCCCTAGGATTGGGTGAGAGGATGGGTGATCTCCAGGTTATGAGAAGGAGACCTATTTGGGGCTGAGTATCCTAGCATAGTGCTGTTTCTAACTCCTAGAGTAGTCATCATCAACCTTAAAAGAAGGAAGGGTTACTTACTCAGTTCCTTCTCCTTCGCTTATGTAGTGGAGCATCCTCTACTTCTATAGCTCGCTCTTCAGCATTTGGATAGCATTTGCAACAGTTGACTAAATCCTCTATAGGTTTACCATTAACTAAGAGGTTTCCCTCAGGTTCCCATGAGCCTTTGTCATTGGAGTATCCTTCCCAAAGAATGAAGTATTAGAGTTTCTTAGACCTTTGGTCTAATTAGACCTTGGAGATTTCCCTAACAAAGTATTACTGCTCCCCATCCTCAACCTCTGGGTTACGGCCAGGAGTTTAGGGAAAGATAGTTGACTGTCGGTAAGGTTTGAGCTAGGAGACATAGAATACTGGATGCATCTTCTAAGAAAAGGGGAGCTAGAGCTTATAGGCCCTTTCTCCTACCTTCGTAACAATCTGGAATAGGCTAGCAAACTTGGAATCTAGCTTGTATGAAAGTCTTAGGGATGGAAGATCCCCCCATTTTAGGAGAATAAGGTCACTAGGCTTGGCCAAAGGAAATTACTGGTGATGGTTATCATACCAGGTAACTGACTTGACCTGAGCATCAAGGAACCTTTGCCGGAGGTCAGACTAAGAGTACTGAAGTTCCTCAGTACCCTTGAAAAAGGTGACCTGCTGCATAGTGTCCAATGATAGGTGGAACCTAAAATTGGCAAAGAATGGAGAAGAGCCTCTTGTGGAAGACTGAGCATTATTGTATGCAACCTTAGCCAATGGTAGGAAAAAGACCTAATTGGTTTAGTCAAAGTTGACATATGCCCTTAAGTACACTTCTAGGATTTGGTTCAATCTTTCTATTTGGCCATCAGTATAGGGATAGGCTACTATGGACTTAGAGAGTTTTATCCCAAGCTTGTCCATCACTTCCTTCCAGAAGGAGTCAAACTTGGGATCCCTATCTGAGACTATGTTTATCAGTAGCCTATAAAACCTCTGAATTTCATGGACAAAGGTGTTGGCCAGAACCTAGGATGTCGCATTTAGCCCTAGGGGTATAAAATACACAATCTTGCTAAAGTGATCCACAATAACCTATATTTAGGTGAAGCCATTAGAAGAGGGAAGGTCTGTAATGAAATCTATAGATATTGACTCCTATAGATAATAGGGGACCTCTAGAGGAAGGAGTTTGCTGTAGGCCTTATGTCTCTATGCTTTATTCCTCTGGCACTAGTTATAGGAGGATATGTACTTAGTGATGTCCTTTCTGATAGTTGGCTAGTAGAAGTCCCTATCAATAAGCTTATATGTCTTATCCCAACCAAGATAGCTAGCTATAGGATAGTTGTGTCTGGATTCTAGGACCTGTTTATGAAGGGAAGAGGGGACAAACTAGAGGCCATTATACTTCAGAAGTCCCTGAGATACTAAATAGTATTTAGTAGGAGTCTGGAGATGGGATTGATACTCCAGGTCCTGAATAGATGCTTTCTTCATTTCCTCAACAAAGGTAGGATGTAGGGTAGTCAGCGATCTTTCAATAGCAGTGATATACTAAACCTTTTTGAGGAAGAGGAGCCCTTGCTCAGGTGCCCCCTCTCTAGGAGCATGGTCCCCATGGTGTGAGAGAACATCAGCCTTGGTGTTGTGGGTCCCTGGTTGGTAGACAATGCGAAAGTCAAAGTTACCCATTTTCTCTATCTACCTTACCTGCTATTAGGTGAGAACCTTGGTTGTCAAAAGGTACTAAAGGTTCTTATAGTCCATGATGACTGTTACTACATAGGCTAATCCTGAACAACAATACCTCCACTGGTACTAGAGATAGTTGACTATGGCCAGTATCTCCTTGTTATAGATCTTGTAGTTGTATTCTAGTGGATGAATCTCGTGACTGTAGAATGCTATAGGTTGAAGAGATCTATCAGGGAATTGGTGTGAGAGGATGCCCATAATGGTGAAATCACTAGCATCAGTTTCAGTAACTATGGGGAGAGTATGATCATAGTGGATAAGTATGGGAGCACTGGTGAATAGCCCTTTAAGTGTATCGAAGGCAAGCTATTCCTTAATGCCCTAGATCTATCGCTGGTCATTTTTAGTGAGATTTGTCAAGGGAGTCACTAACTTTGAGAAGCCTTTAATAAAGATCCTGTAGAAGTTGGCAAACTATAGGAATGAGTAGACATCATAGACTATAAATAGAATATGCCATTCATGGACTATCTTGACCTAATCTTCTGCCATTGACACCCCTTTATCTAAGATCACGAAGCCTAAGAATTCGACTTCATGAACTACCCAAATACACTTAAAGGGCTTCAAGGCCAGTTTGTTCTCATCTAGGTAGCAAAGAACTTCCTAGACTAGATAATCATGCTCTTCCTTTATTTCTACATAGATGAGTATGTTGTCTTGGTAAATGATGACACTAAGATCTATGAGATCCTGGAAAATAGTATTCATCATTTCCTAAAAGACTGAAGGTGTGTTTGACAAGCTAAAGGGTATGACTAGGTATTTGAACTAACTGTACCTGGTTCTGAATGCAGTTTTCCACTCATCACCTTTGGCTATAAAATGAGGTTATACCTATTCTTTATGTCAAGCTTGGAGAACTAACAAGAGGTACTAATGCGATCCTGCAGTTCCATTATTAGGGGCAAGGGATACCTCTTCTAGATAATCACCTTGTTGAGACCATGATAGTCCACATATAGCTAAAGGGTTCCATCAGCCTTTTTGATGAAAAGGATAGGAGCTCCTGCAGGGGATTCAGAGGGATAGATTTTGCCTTCTTCTATCATCCTAGCAATGTATTCCTGTAGGGCCTAGAGCTCAGTTTCTGATAACTTGTACAGAGGGCCCCAGGGATGACTTACACCTTCCTTTAGTTCAATCTTGCAATCCTATTCATGATGAGGAGGGAATGCAGAGGTGAGCTATTCAGAGAAGATAGTGGGAAATATCTGTTCCCACTTGGACCCTTCAGAGGTAGTAGAGGAGGAGGGCCTGCAAGAACACATTAGAGAAGTCTCAAACAGGTACTCTTGTTATGGCTATGTACCAATGATAAACAATAGCTTCATTAATTGGGGTGTCCACCTACCTAACCAATCCACTTCCAACTACTTGATTGTTAGTGTAGAAGTCATCATCACTAAGGAGAAAGAAGGCAGATACCAATTCTACCATAGGTGCTACAAGGTGTTTCTGACACTTCTCTAAAGGAAAGGAGACCAATTCTGCCTTATCATAGTCGAACAAGGGCTCATGGTCATGAAACTATTTGATAGGAATATAAATATCGATGTCTAGGTCTATAGGGCCTACATCAAAATCGATAAGTTCACGATAGTTAAGGACCTGCATTTGAAGCTTAGGAGTGTAATACCACTCCTGTTTGCAGGAACCATCATAGGTATAGATATTCACTAGGACTGTTCACTTGATCTTTAGGACTAGCAAGCACTTGCTGATCATGGCTCCGGTGGCACCATTGTCAAGCTTCACAATTGCAGTAACAGTATAGGTTTTAGTTCCTGTGAGAGTGTGAGTTTTCCAGCGAAGAGTCACTGGAACTTTAATATATGTACCGTAGGTAGTGCCTCCTTTAGTGGCTGATACAACATACATAGTACATATATACCCTGATCTCTCCTGGGAATCTCATGGCCAGAGTGTACTATACGACAAATAAATAGGATATCTAGAATGTGCAGGTTTGTAGGGTATGGAAAGGTAAGAACAATGCTGACAGTGAATGGTAGTTTGTTATATGACCAGCATGTTTCGGCCTTCAGGCCATCCTCAGACAATTAGGGTAGGTATCATCAACAAGAAATATATGCCTTAATACTGGTGGCCTTCCTACCAAGAACTATAGCCTTTTACCATGGAATACTATTTCCTATAAAATCAAAACTTAGGAAAGCAATGCAAAGTAAAGCAAATAATTCTTTTGATAAAGGAAAAAAAAAGATATGCAAGAATTCCAAAAACTCAAGGGGCAATAAAAGGCAACAACAATTTCAAATCATGGGGATATCATTCCCCTCCTTCAATGAGTTAGGGAGGTCTACTACCTGAGTTGCCTGTTCCTTTCCCTTACTCTTCTCTGAAGCCTGGGAGCTCTCATCCTCTTCTAGGTCTGGAGTAGCCTTTTGCTTAGCTGTACTCTTACTATTTGGCTAGGGAATGGTACTCTTACCCTTTGCAAAGTACTCATCTATTTTGTGTAAGGTGTGTAGGCACTTCCAATAGGCTAAATTCTTCTTAGCCTATTGCAACTCCTTTCCTATGACATAAGGAAGCTCAGTCTTCTAGTTATTACTGGAAGGATATTTCTCCTTCTAGCTAGCTTTCCAATAAGTTAGCTGGTTAGGCTTTGATTACAAGGGCTAGCCTTTTAAGGCCTCAGTAGCAGTAGTATTAGCATCTTCTATGGCTAGCCCTACCTGGATAAGCTTCGACTCCTATTTGGGAAGGGGAGAGATCCTTACCCTACAGGGCCATGACTTATCTTATGTCCTTCTTAAGGCCCCTAGCTAGCCATTCAACAAAGATCTCTCCAGGATGTTTTACCCTTAGGTGTAAGGTTCTCATTCTATTGACATATTCTAAGATCCCTTTAGTTTATCTAGCATTAACCATTTCTCAAAGGGCTGCAGGTTTCAAGAGATATAGGCTAAAAAAAGTTATTAAGGCTTCCTTAAAGTTAGACTATATTACTATTTCAAGGGTCCATGTCACATGACATGACTCCTACTAGGCCATTGCTTGGCTAGTGAACAAGGTTAATACAAACTTTACCTTGACCTAATCTTGTGGAAAAGAGTGACCCTGGAGATTGAAGTATGTTTTGCATTGCATTAGGAATTTCTCGATCTCATCTGGCTTCCTACTAAACTTGGTTAGATCACTTCCCTTAGGGCCCTTGAAGGGGGTAGGTACTGGTAGTTATGGTACAGTACTAGAGTAATAAGACTACAGAGTGGGAGGAACAGGTAGGACTGCTGGTAGTCCCTGAGGAGCAGGCATTTACCTGGCAAGGACTCGAGACATTATGGCATTGACATTTTTAGCTGTAAGTCCTTGCAATTGTGGCACTGGGGTAGGCTTGGGTGAGGGCCTTTGTAGAATAAAGGAATCAAAGTCCTAAGCTTCAGAGGGTCCCTTAGGGGGTGCAGTTCCTTAGGGGTTTGTAGGTAGCAAGTGACAGAACAAGTTGCAGTTGGACAGGGAGCTAACTGAGGAGACACTCTCTGGGGGAAGAGGATTTGGACAAGATGATAGTTGTTTCATCTGCCTGTATTTTTCCTTGCATTCTTCGAGGTCTGCTTCTAACTTGGTGATTTTTTCTTCTAGAGCCTTGACTTCTCCTCTCCTTTTTAAGGCAGAAGAGGTAGTAGCTTCCTTCTAAGCTTCTAAGTGAAGAATATCCTCCTAGGCTCTTGCAAGCTGAGACTATAGGAGGAGTAAGGTCTCTCTTTCTATCTTGAGTACCTGCTTGATAATGTCAAGCTCAATCTGTACAGCTGGGAGTTGTGAGGCTTTCTTATTGCTTTTGAACCTTTTCTGGTTGACATCTGTCAACCTTTACTGAGCTTTGAAGAGGTCTATTTCTAGCTAGTGCACCTTAGTGCTAGGAGCTACATTGGTCTCAGCTATCTGATTTGTAGACTATTTCTATTCCTTTTAAATCTGCTTGATTACTTGGAGCAGATAGATGGTGATAGTAGGAGGGAAGGCTACTATCCTGGATGGGAGCTTTCACTTACTCTCCTAATGGGCTTTGAGTGTGGAGTAAAGAATAGTAGTAACATCATTTCTTTGCTTTAGGAATGCAGTATTGAGGTCTTCTTTTGCTACTTTAACAACAGTTATACCTAAAAATTCCCTTCCATCAACAATGGCCTTGAGGGTCTTGTTGTACTCCCCAAGGATCACTTCTTGATAGGTCATAACATATTCCAATTCCTCTTGTGACAAGGTAATCTCATGGGTCCCTATAGAGGAAGTAGAAGAGTATTTAGCTTGAATAAGCTAAGAAGGCCTGGTGAGACTATTCCCTATAACCAGTGCTAGAGTAGTAGTTCATTTGATCATTTCAATATCTTAAGAAGCCATGTTGATAAGAATATAGTGTGACAGGAGACTCGTTGAGGATGTAGACACAGGTATAGGCACAAGAAGCTTCGCAAGAGTATCTTACTAAGTAAACTCAGATATCTTAACCAGTAAGTTAGAACTGCTTGTATTTTCTACCTTTATCAAGGAGTTAAGAGGTGATAGAGAATTTATTGAAGAGAAAGCAAAATATATTCTTAAGGCTCAAAGATGATACAAGACTTGATATGATAGCTAGAGAGAGAAGAAGAAGAAACAAAATACATCGCTCATCCGCTCCCTCTCAAATACCCAATTCTAACTAAGTAGCTATAGAAAAACTTTACAAATAAAATGAAACCCATAGGAACATTCCATCGTAATTCCCCTATTCTTTTACAATTCCTTATAAGGCGATCAGTTTCATGATCGGAGAATCGAAGAAATGTTTAATATGATTGTTCTGGACTTTTTAGAGAAGAGACTCCTCAAGTCCTATCCCCTAACAATGTGACTGATCAGCATATCACAATGAGATTATGGTGACAAGTCCTGTCATCGATCACATATATCCAATCTTGTGTATGTTATGTTGTTAATGCCTCACCTTGCTTAGTTATAGCTCAGTGGTGACAACACTCATCACATAGTTCCATGGCTCATAAAGTGATCATAGGTTCTGACATACCTTCTAGTTGACTTGGAATAGAGTCTGTACATGTCCTAGTACCTAGGTAGACCATTTGGTACAGTTATCTGTAACAAAAGGAGGGTAGGGAAGGTGTTATTGAAGAAATTTAACTAAGTAGATATTATTACTACTTTTGCTATAACATATTCCTAGAGGTGAAAGAAATTGTATAGATCAATGTTTCTAGCTTTAATAATGAATTGTTTAGCCACATTTGATAGGGAATCTCTAGTAAATTCTACTAGTGTTTGAACTAAGGATGAAACTTGTACTAGTAGTACAAGATGGATAGGAGGAGGAAGGGGGGGGTTAAGCTAATTATAACTATCATAACATGTTGTAATAGTTAGCATGGTATTGAGGTTTTCTAAATCTAATAAGTAAGTGAAGCATAAAAGGGAAGCCTGTAGAGTTAATCTTTATAACTGCTAGGATAATATATAACTCTAATTTAAGTATTCTATATAATGTATCTTATATTATGATACCTTTTTTTCCTATACTCCTATTTTTCATATATATAATCAAGATGAAATTCTTTATTAGTATAATAAAGAACCTATAGTTAGTGGCTAAATCTAGAGGTATTGAAAATAGATTTATTAGTCTATACTATATATCACTATTTATTATTAGATACATTTGATTTTATCTGCTTCATGTATACTAAATCTCATAATATTCTATTCAGTAGGTAAATATTTAGAAAATTATAACATTTACTTACTTCCCCCTTAGTAACCTCTTATGGTATCCTATATATCCTATTATATCCCAGATTATATAGACATAATAATTGCAACTCTATAGACATAATAATTGTATCCTATATCTTATATAATATTTTCTCATAACATGTACTAGGTTTCTTATCCCTAGTAATAAAGAGAAATAACCTTTGATTTTCTTTATTACCAAAAATTATCAGATGTATAGGACACTTCCTTTTCTCTACAGTGGTAGTTACTTGTACTAGTATATATATTACTTGATATATTTGATATTGATTTTTGTAGATTTCTAATCTCCTTCTATTTCATCTTTATATTATTATATATGATGAATCGTGGTCGTGTACTTTCCTACTTGTTGTGTTCTCCTTGTATTTCCTATTGTCAGTAATGTTCTTTGGAATTCCGCATTACGAATCATGAATTGTCACTCGGTCATGTATGGTCACTCATGTTTAGCTGTCTGCCTTGCGGAGGTCATAAGAACAGTGTTTAGATTGAATGACGTATGGAAAAGGGTCATGTGGACAAAACAGGTTTTACTGAGACTGCTCTAGAAGGGAGGCAGTGCTCTTGGCAATTGGTATAAAAGAGAAGGAAATCTCACAGTCCTGTATTTCTTTCTCTTTCTTCTTTACGCAGTATCTTAAGTATACACCTTAGGAATAAAGAATTATTCCCACAAACCTTCAGCACATTGTTGCCTTGCTCGATGCGCACCTCTTGAGTCCTCTACAGAGTTGTGTATCTTCTTCTATCCTGATTTACCCAAAAACCCTGATACAGACTGAGCATCAGTTGTATCACTGAAGGAGTTGTCCTTTACACTATACTGTGTCCTTTCAGAAATCACCATTGAAGAAGATACATGAGAGTTCAGGTGACATTGGATGTCATCCCCAGTCAACTAGAACTTCCGAGGAGAGGAACCCCAGTTCACTATCAAGGAAATCACTAGGCTGCTACAAGACAAGAACCTGCTTCCTCTAGAAGAACCCAAAGACCTGCAAATCCTACCCCCCAGAAGAGGAATCGCAGAGTCCATTTCAGTCCAGAGGTCCAGGCTAGGTCAGCACAGAGACCAGAATCACCAAAGGTATTTCCTGAGAGACCGGCAAAAGCTCAGAAAGTTTGGTGTAGTATCTGCCGTTGCAAAGTCAACCCTGGTGACCACTACCTACGGTGTAAAACTAGGGAGCAACAAGAACTCGAGAAGGCAACCAGGCCACAGTGGAAAAAGGGTTTCTGTATCAGAAACTGCGACGGGCAAATCCACGGATTCTTCTGCAAAGACTATCGCTGCGACAACCATTGGAATGACAGAGTCTACTTCAACCACTGAGTACCAGGTACCGCAAGTGGTAACAGTCACCCCAGACCCAGGAAAAGCAGTAGTACTATGCTTGTGCCTGTGGTCAGATACAGATGCTGTAACTGTAAATTTTCTGCTAGATGAGGAATTGGAGGACGCTGCCCTCAAATTCCTGGAACATATTAGGAAATCTAAGGTTGACAACCTTGTAGTTGAAGTCACTGTTTTCCCAGACACAACTGGTACACCAGGAGAGCGAAGATAAAATTGTTCTCTATCTGTACAAAGACGATCTTGTTGTGGTACATCAGAACTACCCTGTCACCCCAGTCCAGCTCGACAAACTCAGAATCCTCCTACTCGGCATCCTAGATCCAAGCATCGATGAGTTCCTAGCAGCAAAAACTCACCGGCATTAGTCAATGTCTACCAAGGAAAAGCTTCCAGACCCGTCAGAGGATATAGAGGAAGCATACCCTATCCCAGGCCTAGAAGAACTACAGTCCTGGCAAGATATCTACAACCTTAATAAGGGCCACGCCATTCTACAGTACCAAAGGATTAGAGACTGGATCAGAGAACATTACAACTCCAGTGTTGATCAAAAGCAAGAAATTGAGGACCTAAAACAGCAACAAGTTGCGGATCAGCAACAAATTGAAAACCTTAAGAAGGAGCGAGTACCGGAAAGTGAGCAACTTGAGAACCTGAGGCAAGAGCGGGTCACACTCCAGTTAGCGGTTGACACCTTACAACAAAAACTGGAAGAGGAACAACAAGCACGAGAAATGCCTAAACTAGCAAAGCTCAAGGACCCTGAAGCATTCGATGGGAAGGATCATGCCCAGCTAGACCTATTTATTACAAGGTGTATGGACACCTTCGAGGTCAATGAGGACAGATTCGAGGATGAGGGCCACAAGATTAAGTGGGCAGCATCATTCTTGAAAGGACCAGCACAAAAATGGTACATTGCCAGAAGGCTGAAAAACTCCAAAAATGAAAAGGCTCCTGAGGAAACGTGGTCAGCCTTTGAAGAAGCTTTGAGGAAAGCATACGACGATCTAAACAAGGATAATACGGCTTACCAGCAACTGGAAAACCTCAGACAGAAAGGGAATGTGTCTGAGTACTGTGCAGACTTTGATGATCTTGCATTCAATGCCAACCTACCTGAGGATGACAGGATGAGGATCCTCCTGTTCAAGAAGAGACTGAAAGGGAAGATCTATGAAGCACTGGCCCACTAGTCGAACCTCCATAAGACATACTCAGAGTTCACACAACTGTGTATCTAGTTAGAGAGTCAAGTTGAGTCAATCCTGAAAAAGGAGGAGAAACCTATCAGCAAGTCCCGAGGAGAACAGCACAAGCAAGGCTTCAAGAAACAGAAAAAGTTCAGCACCTACTGCCAGAAGGGACAACACCAGGAAAAAGAAAAGATCACTCAGGAAGAGAGGGATCGCCGTAAGAACAAAGGCTTGTGTTTCAATTGTGGCAAAGATGGATATTATACCAAGAACTGTCCAAAGAAGGAAACCAGCAAAGAGTCAAAGACCACTAGCACGAAAGTGGCAACCGTTACAATCCAGTCGGGAAACTCCAAGAGTCAGAACTAGATGGTGGTCTAGCTCTGAGGAAAACCCAAGGGAAAAGCCTTACCCAGAAAGCTGCCAGAATAGAAAAGTCAGAAATGTTTTCAGAAGGAGAACATTTGATAGTCCAAGCAACATTGAATAACACTGTGGAGTGTTATGCCCTATTAGATACAGGGGCAACCGGTTTCGCATTTATAGACGAAACATTTGCGCAAAGAAATGATTTCACTATGTCAAAATTAGGAATCCCAAGAACCTTGACAGTTGTTGATGGAAGACAAGCGAGCAGTGGAAAAATCACCAAGGTCACCAAAGCGGAAATTCAGGTTGGACCAAGGAAAGAACAAGCATTGTTCTATATCATGAAGTTAGCAGACTTTCCTATCCTGTTAGGATTACAGTGGCTACAGCACCATCAAGTGCAGTTGGATTTCAAGAGAAATCAGCTCACCTTCCTAGAAGAGGAAGGGAGAAGTGGAATCGACATTACCACCATTGGAGCGGTACCCTTCGAGAAAATGGCAACAAGGAAAGACAGCAAGCTATATGCCATTAGTGTCACAGAACCTATTGAGGAAGGGAAGACACTGGACACAGTACCACTAGAGGAATTGGTACAGAAGAGTACCACCAATATTTGCACCTCTTTGATAAAGAAAAAGCGGACGCTCTACCACCACACTGAAAAATCGATCACAGGATTCCACTGGTTGAAGGAGGTGAACCGCCATGGTTACCTACCTATGGACTATAAGAGGTACAGCTGCAAGAGGTAAGAAAGTACCGGAAAGAGAACCTAGCAAAAGGATTCATCCCAGAGTCGCAGTCTCCAGCTGGTGCGCCGATATTGTTTGTGAAAAAGAAGGATGGATCACTCTGCCTATGTGTGGATTATCGCGGACTCAACAAAGTCACGATCAAAAATCGCTTTCCATTGCCGTTAAACCAGGAAACATTGGAATGATTGAAAGAAGCGAGGATCTATACCAAGTTATATCTGAGACAGGCATACAATTCAGTCAGAATTGTAGAAGGTGAGGAATGGAAGACTGCATTCCGCACCAGGTATGGTCAGTATAAGTACAAGGTTATGCCATTTGGACTCACAAATGCACCAGCAATATTCCAAGCATTCATCAACGACATCCTGAAAGATCATTTGGACATTTTCTGTGTTATATATCTAGATGACATATTGATCTTTTCGAAAACCCTGGAAGAGCACATTAGCCAGGTGCAAACGGTCTTGAGAAAGCTAGGGGAAAACAAGGTTTATTGCAAACCTGAGAAATGCGAATTCCATGTCGAAAAAAGGGAATTTCTCGGATACATCATCTCCCCAGAAGGCATCACCATGGACAGCAAGAAGGTAGAAGCAGTACTAGGATGGGAAACACTGAAGTCAGTCAAGGACATTCAGATGTTCCTAGGGTTCGCAAACCTCTACTGGAGATTCATTAAAGGATACTCGAGAGTAGTATCGCCGATCACAAATTTATTGAAAAAGGACCAGAAGTTCGAATAGACGAAGGAAGCAAGTGCTGCTTTTATAAGTCTCAAAGAATCATTCACATCACCACCAACCCTGAGACACTTCGACCTAGAAAAACTGGTTATTGTGGAAACAGATGCATCGGATCATGTGGCAGTGGGCATTCTTTCCCAAAAATTTCAGCATGAGGATGGAAAACAAGTTTTGCACCCAGTGGCATACTTCTCTAAGAAGTTCAACCCCATACAGTGCAACTACCCTATGCATGATAAGGAACTGTTAGCAGTCATTCTTGCATTTACAGAGTGGGAACGACATATTGCATACTCGAAATTCCCAGTTCAAGTGATAACAGATCACAAAAACTTGGAATACTTCATGACCAAAAGAATGTTGAATCGCTGACAGGGAAGATGGTCTTAATTCCTATCAAGGTTCAACTTTCAGATATGCTACCGACCAGGGAAACAGGGAGGAAAACCTGATTCTTTGACCAGAAGATCTGGAGATCTTCCGAAGGAAGGGGATGAACGTCTCGCTTATCAGGAATAGATGATCATCCAACCCCGCCATTTAGACCCTGCATTGCAAGTGAGTCTAGAGCTGCATGTTCTCTCAGCAACAGTGGAGGTGGAGAGAAATCAAGATTTCGAAGAGAAAGTCAAAAGGTCTTATGACAAGGACCCTGCCACAAAATCTATCCTGTAGGCCCTGCAGAGAGGAGAAAAATCTTCAAAATATGCGGAACTGTCAGATTACGTGATCAAGGAAGGACTGTTATTTTACAACAGCCTAGTCAGCATCCCTGATGATCCAGACCTAAAGCTAGAAGTACTCCGACAGAACTATGATCATATAGCCGCCGGACATCCAGGAAGAGCCAAAACATATGAGTTGGTCCTAAGGAACTATTTTTGGCCAGGATTGCGGAAGTATATCAGCCAATACATCAGCCGTTGCGAAGCATGCATAAGAGCGAAACCTGTCAGACATGCACCTTTCGGCACTTTGAACCCCTTGGAAATACCTGAGAAGCACTGGAATTCGATATCGATGGACTTTATAGTGGGACTACCAGCAAGCAAGGAATATGATGCAATCCTTGTAGTAGTGGATTGCCTGACCAAAATGGCACACTACATCCCTACAATGGAAAAAGCAACAAGCGAGGATGTAGCAACCCTGTATCTACATCACGTATGGAAGCATCACAGATTGCCAAAAGATATCACCTCTAACCATGGTACCTAGTTTGTTTCAGAATCCTGGAAATCCCTATGCAAAGTCTTGAAAATCAAAAGCAATCTCAGCACAGCATATCACCCCCAGACAGATAGTCAGACAGAAAGAACAAACTCCATTCTAGAACAGTATCTGCAGATTTATTGCCATTATCAGTAGGACGATTGGGCATCCCTGCTTCCCCTTGCAGAGTTCAGCTACAATAATCAAGTTTCAGCAACAACGAAAGTTAGCTTATTCTACGCAAACTATGGATACCACCCACACTTTGTGATAAACATAGACCTTAGGCGAAGGTCAAACACCCCTGAAAGTGTCAAGCATCTCGCTACCAGACTACAGGAAGCGCATGACTTATGCAGGGCAGAAATCGCTTTTGCACAAGCAAGCCAGAAGGAAGCAGTAGATCAGTCAAGAAAACCGGCACCTGTGATAGAAGTTGGAGAAAAGGTTTGGTTGAATGCCAGAAATCTGCACACTCAGAGGCCATCCAAGAAACTTGATCACGTACGACCTGGTCCATTCAAAGTTCTAGCAAGAGTCAGAACTTGAGCATATAAACTCAAGCTTCCTCACTCTATGAAGGTCCATCAAGTCCTCCACATCTCTCTACTAGAACCAGCAATCAAATATGAACCAGTCCCAGGCCATCGAAATCCTCCACCTCCTCTGATTGTTATTGAAGGAGATTGAGAGTACTAAGTTCAGAGTGTTCTCGACTCTAAACGCCTTCGAGGTGGCGCTCTTCGCTACCTTGTCAAATGGGTCAGCTACTCCAAGCCTACATGGGAGCCTTCCCAGCACCTCGAGCACTCCCAGAAGCTCATCAATGAGTTCCACCACCGCTTCCCCAACAAGCCCAAGTTATGATGTAGACAAAGAAATGACAGAAGTCTCCCTATCTCCCACCATGGTCGTACCTGTCTTCGACCAGTATGGATGAATTTGCACCTCCCCCGAAGACAGCAGAGTGAAGGAGGAACCCTTCGATGACCCTCCAGTATTGGGTCTTCAAACCATTGCCAACCAGAGTTGGGCACCGGTCTCGTGCAGAGAAAAGCCCCAACTGCAGGAGCCACCTCTTTATGCTCCACAGCCACAGTTCACCTTGAACCAGCAGTTCCAGCGATGGGAGGAACAGCTTTTGCCACCTATTTCCCCCATATTGCCCCTTGGTTCACCAGTGATCAAGGTGGACCCCGAGAAACCCTATTGGCAGTATGCGCCAATATCGAAAGTATCCGCCAGTCCTAGTGGATACACCCCCCCACCAGCACCAGCAGTTCCTATTGATCCCTAGCTCCTAGAGATCAAGGAGGAACACCTACCTGAGGCACAACCAGAGGTAGCTGAATGCGATTCAGCAGTGTGCCAGTATTGCCCACCGATGCCCCTACACGTCCGGCTTGGAAATCTTAGGGAAAAATTGCGCTGGATAGTGGAGAATATGAGAGATGACCACTTGACAGAAGAAGTATTCCTAGCTGTCATAGGAGTTCCAGCTTAAAGAGGGGGATACTGTGATGAATCGTGGTCATGTACTTTCCTACTTGTTGTGTTCTCCTTGTATTTCCTATTGTCAGTAATGTTCTTTAGAATTCTGCGTTACAAATCATAAATTGTCACTCGGTCATGTATGGTCACTCATGTTTAGCTGTCTGCCTTGCGGAGGTTATAAGAACAGCGTTTAGATTGAATGACGTATGGAAAAGGGTCATGTGGACAAAACAGGTTTTACAGAGACTGCTCTAGAAGGGAGGCAGTGCTCTTGGTGATTGGTATAAAAGAGAAGGAAATCTCACAGTCCTGTATTTCTTTCTCTTTCTTCTTTACGCAGTATCTTAAGTATACACCTTAGGAATAAAGAATTATTCCCACAAACCTTCAGCACATCGTTGCCTCGCTCAATGCGCACCTCTTGAGTCCTTTACAGAGTTGTGTATCTTCTTCTATCCTGATTTACCCAAAAACCCTGATACAGAATGAGCATCAGTTATATCGCTGAAGGAGTTGTCCTTTACATTATATTATATAATAATTCATATTTAGTTATCACAAGTTATTTCTTTCTAGTGAGTTTTTTCTAGAAAGTAGTTACTAGAGGTTCCTTTTTCTTTTATGATAGTATATGATGTGTCAAAATTGTGAAAAATTCTTCAAGCATATTACCTTTCTGATATGGTAGGTAAGAAAACTAGTAATATTGTTTATTGTATAGATCTCAAATTAGGACAATCTTGAATTCCCTTCAATATACTACTATACAGATAGGGTATATACACTCAATTAGGAGTAAGTATATAGTCATATACTATAGGAGTATAAGGTATGCTGCGCTACCGGCACTAGGTCAGCTGTCTTCTACCTCTGTCATAGCTTGACATAGCTGCAAGCGGAGGTTCTTTAGACGACCCCTAGCAGGGTTGTAAAGATAAAATAAAAATGAATTTCCCCCCCCCCAGGAGTATAAGGTATATACCTTCATTTTTTAAGTACTATCAGGGTAACCTTTATATAGCTCTCAAATTTAGATCCACCCTCAATACTCACATATCAGTAACCCCTTACCTCAATATATAATAAAGGAATTTTATACATAATCAAATAATTTAATAAATAATTACTCACCTTATAAAAGTACAGAACTATATCTTTTATCCTATATCTAACAATGATCTTATTGATAATCTATTTTCCTACTATGTATTATTATTTTCTTTCCATGCTATTAGTTTTAATAGTATCTAGTGATGTAATAAAGTTATAGTTAGGACGTTCTTATGGTAATATGTATTATACACCTTTAAAGCATACCAAAGTTATCTGTATCAACAAGCTATCTAGTATCCCTAGTACTATAATAGTCCCTCTAGGGAGATATTTTAACTTCCCTTTGATACACTACTATATGGATAGGGTATATACACTCGATTAGGAGCAAGTACATAGATACATATTATAGGAATAGCAGGATATACCTTCATCTACTAAGTACTGTCAGGGTAACCTTTATATGGCTAGTCCCTCTAGGGTAGGACTACTCCTTTAGTATATATTATAGCTAATATAGTTACTATTACCAATGTTCAAATACTCCTACACAAGTGTAAAGGACAACTCCTTCAGCGATACAACTGATGCTTAGTCTGTATCGGGGGTTTTGGGTAAATCAGGATGGAAGAAGATGCACAACTCGGTAAAGGACTCAAAAAGTGCACATTGAGTGAGGCAATGACATGCTGAAGGTTTGTGGGAATAACTCTTTATTCCTAAGGTGTATACTTAAGATACTGCGTAAAGAAGAAAGAAAGGAAATACAGGACCGCGAGATTTCCTTCTCTTTTATACCAATTGCCAAGAGCACTGCCTCCCTTCTAGAGTAGTCTCTACAAAACCTGTTTTGTCCACATGACCCTTTTCCATATGTCATTCAACCTAAACACTGTTCTCATGACCTCCGCAAGGTAGACAGCTAAACATGACCGAGTGACAATTCATGACTCATAACACGGAATTTCCAAAGAACACTACTGACAATAGGAAATGTAAGGTGAATACAACAAGTAGGAAAATACATGACCACGGTTCATTACAACAAGGTTAATTATATATACATTAATTTAATAAACTAGAGTTTAATGAATAATTTTATATATACCTAGTCTAGTAGAGAGGTAGACTTACTACTTGAACTAGACAGATTTAGATAAATATACTAAAACTATTTTGTATAGCTTAGCCCCTATCCCTAATAAGTACCTGCTAGTTGAGAATTTTGCTATATAAAATCTAGTTATCATTATAAGAATTCAGGTTAGCAATAAACTGATATTGCTTGCTTAAAGTTTGAAATATGATATATTGTTTATGTGACTCATGTATCATAAAAAAACCACAGCTTATTCTGCATTATTTTAGAGTTCCCTGATTTGATGGGAGTTCCAAATAAGGGTATGGTATAGGTGTACCTAGCTACCATAACATGTAAACTCACTTCTAATTAGAGAAATAAGCACTTTGTTGTAGGGAAACTGTAACATATTTTGTTTTTTTTGCGAAAGTTATATATGTTGGAGAAAAACATCTACTTATCAGTGTTGCTAGTAAGTTTGGTTTCACTGATGTCTTAGTAGGTGTATCTTACCCTATACTACACTAGTATATGATTGGTAAGTGATCCATAAGATTTGGAGAAATATGGAGTATAAAAAAACCACATATTTCTCAATAAAAACATACACAATTTGAATGGTATTCATGAAGAAGCAACTAAAATAAAGGGCAAAAGACAATTTCATCGTTTTCAAACCCCTATAAATATTTTAGTTGCTTCTTCATCCATGCCATATGGGTTGCATATGTTTTCATTGAGGAATAATTCTTTTACGCTCCATACTTCTCTAATTGTCTCGCTCGCTTAGCGATTATATACTCGAGTGATCGCAACTCAGTTCCGATACGCTGAAGCACTCTTTTCAAGAACGTGGTCCGCACGGGCTCTTCTGTTTCATTATAATAGACAAGTGAGAGTAATTTCAAGAAAAATACAAAATATACATTTGCGACATTGTAAATTTGACCAGCTTACACGGCTTACTGAAAAGTCGCCAATAACAGCGTATATAATAGAGGTCCAATCATATCTGTTCCCATCACTTACCCTCAACACCTAGTACCAGTACAATTATTGTGTTGGGCACATTACATGTAAATATGATTTTCGCTACGCCCCGGCCGGCGCCGGCCACTAAAAACATGCATGCATCCCTTGCACGCGAATGCTCTATAGTTTTGTTGCGCTTTGTTACATAAAATTGCTATTGTATAGGGCGTCACGCCCAATATAAATCGATAAGGAGATATGGGTGTAGGATCCAGTTGGAGGAGCGTTCTTGGTCTGCTTTAGCCCCGTTTGCTTATTAATCTGCTTCGCTCCGACATTTTCTTGGGGGGGAGCCTGGGGGATTACCCAATTTTACCCTGCGAATTACGCCTGTGTAACCACCTTTTCCCTCCCAAGCGACTGTAGCAACCGTTCCCACTCAACAATACAACGTAAACTTAGGAGAATAACTTTAATTTCGCGATAGTACCCTCAGAGGAATTTCTTTGCTATGAGAAGTTACTTTTAAAAATTTAATATCTATGTGTTATGCGGAGTTCCAATTGAAAACATTGGTTGGAATACTGGTTTTCACAAACTTGTGATTACCCCCCAGGCTCCCTACCAAAAAAATGTTGGAGGGAAGCGAATTAGTAAGCAAATTGGGGGAGACTGTCTACTCGGTGAGATATACTCGGAAATGTACTTGCTAGACCTTGTTTTATTATATTTTGTTGGAGTGTTTTTCGTATGGGACTTTGACGAAATGAAGATCTCTGTTCTCCTAATCCTAAAC
>JABYPW010000495.1:0-24832 GCA_016880775.1 Phymatotrichopsis omnivora | reverse complement strand
GTACGGGTGGAAGGTGTCCGCTCCGTATAATAGAGAGGGGAGCACGACTGCTCTGACGAGTTTTAGGGCCATGGCCGGGTTCAGCCCTTTTCCTCCGGAGGACAATCTGGAGATCCTGGCTGTGGCCGCCTATGCGCTCTGTGATCGGTACTGGCAATGTGCGAGTATGCTTTCCTTCTGGTCTAGGATGATGCCTAGGTACTTGACTTTTTCCTGGTGTTTGAAGCTCCTGCCTTGGACTTCGATGTTGGGTTTGGCGTCCTGCTGTCCGGGGCTGACGTGCTGCAACTCCGTTTTTCACTCGGATAGTGATAGCTTGAGTTTTTCCAGTGTTTTCTGTAAGTTGCCCTTGCAATGCTCTTCCAGTCTTTTAATGTTTTCCTCGTAGCTATCTCCTTCTGCCATGATACACAGGTCGTCTACATACATGTACGTTTTCAATGCCCCGCTGTCTCTTGTCAGTTGTGCTACGTAGATATTGAAAAGGAGGGGGGAGATGGGCGATCCTTGGGGGACTCCTGTTTTTATCGATCGGAATGCCGATCTGGTTCCTCTGTCCAGGAAGGCCAGTTGCCTGTTGGCCAGGAACGAGGCGACCCAGTGGCGAATGTACTTCGGGGTGTTGTTTTCTTCCAGTATTCGTAGTAGTTCTTCGATGTTGACCCTGTCGAAGCCTTTTTCAATGTCCATGAAGAGGAGGGTGACCTTTTTTCCTCTGTGTTTGGCGTTCCTTATGTCGTGTTTTAGTGCGTTGACTGCGTCTATTGTTGACCTTCCGGGTAGGGCTCCGTATTGGTTTTCGGTTATCATCTGGTGGTCGATTGCGTGCTGGGACAGCCTAATCGCTATTATTTTTTCCAGGATTTTTGCTAGCGTGTCTATGAGAAAAATACACCGATAGGCGTTGGGGTCCGAGTAGCTGGCTTTTTTGGGTTTTGGGATCGCTATCCCTAGTGTCCTTTTGAAGCTTGTTGGGTGCACTCCGTGTCTTAGCAGGGGATCTAGGAGTTTTGGGAGGATGGTGTCGTTTGCGTCTTAGAGGTTCTTCCAGAGGTTGTACTGTATCTCGTCTGGCCCTGGTGCTGTCGTGTTGGACGTGTTCCTCAGGGCGTATTTGACTTCTTCTGGTGTGATACTTTCTGTGTTGTCTGGGCTTTGGAGGGGGGGGAGCAGGGGGCCTTCTGCTTCTTCCGGAAAGTAGTGGTCTATTAAGGCCTGGGCTTTTTGGTCTGGGGTCTCTGCTGCATTTATCGGGGGAAGGGGGTAGTCTCGTGCTGGCCTTGTGTACCTTAGTGCCGTCCAAAGGTCTTTGAGGTTTGCTTCCTGTAGGAATTTGTTCCAATGGTCCTTTTTGGTGTTGTGGACCAGTTTTCGGAATTGTTTCTTCTTGGCTAGGAATTCTTCTTGGGCCTTTTCGGAATTTCGGTTCTTTTTTGCTTCGTATCTGGCTTTTGTCATTTTCTTTCGGGCAGCGTCCAGTTCGCTATTCCACCATGCTTTGGATTTGCCAGTGATGGTTCTCATTGGGAGCGGTTTGTTTCTTTTTGCACAGTTGATTAGGTCGTTTTTGTTGTTTTCTAGCCACGCGTCTGGGTTGTTGGGGTCGTATGGGCTTGGCTCCCATTTTTCGAGGTTTTCTTTTACTTTGTCCCAGTCTGCTCTGGCGTAGTCGAGGGTGACTTTTTTATGTTGTGTGCCATTTGGTTTTGAGAGGGTGATCGCTATGACCTCGTGGTCACTGTTTGTTTGGTGGTCATCTGGGCATATTTGCCAGTCGGAGTTCCATTCTGTTGCCATTGGTGAGAGTAGTGCGAGGTCAATTGTGGTATCCCTTTGGTTCTGTTTTTGGTTTCCGAGTCTTGTTGGCTGTTCCAGTTCGTTGAGAAGGTAATATCCTTCGTTTGTGGCTTTTTCCACCATGGGTTCCGCTCTTTCAGTTTCGTAGGGGTCTGTTGCTCCCCACCATGGATGGTGGAGGTTGAGATCTCCTAGGACCAGGTTTTTGTTGTTGGTGAAGATTTGGTTCCAGTTCTGGTCTTCTCGTTTTGTTGCTGGGGGGAGGTATATGTTGGTTATGTCCATGTAATTATGTTTGTTGACGAACAGTCTCACCACCTGTTCATCTCCTGCTCTGTTTCGGATGGGGAAGGGGTTTAGGTTAGAGGTTTTGCTAATGTAGAGAGCGACTCTTGATCTTGTTGTGCTGCTGGGGTAGAATCTGTGGAAGCTGTTATGCGATAGGGGAACGTTGCTGAATGTGGGCGGTTCTTGTATGGCAACTACGTTTGCCTTGTTGTTTATGGCGGTGTTCATGAGCGATTGGAAATTGCTTTGGGATCTGTTGCAGTTGTATTGTAAAATTTTAAAGACTGGATGTGGGTCTAGCCCCCACTGGATTTTTTCCTCTTTGTCAGCCATCTTATAGATCTGTGTGCATTTCGGTTTCCATGTTCATCTGCTCCATCCATGCTGCTTTTTTCCCTTCCAGTTCTCTAGTGTAGAGGTCCTTTGCTGCTTTTACTTCTGGACATTTTGGGTCAGTGGCCTTGTGTTCTCCTCCGCAGTTGGTGCAGATCATTTTGTTGTATTCGCAAGGTCCGTTGAATTTGCAGTAGGGGCAGATGTGGTTTTTGGTTTTGTGGTGGGGGAATGCGCCGTGTTTGTTGCCGCAGATGTTGCAGCCTTCTTTCTCTTCTTTGCACATGGCGCTGAAGTGTCCGATTTTGAAGCAGCGGTAGCACACTGCTGTCGGGTTCGCTCTTAGTGATTTCATGACTTTGCATGTGCGGTTGAAAATGACTACTTGTTTTCCTAGTTTTTGGACCTGGTCTTCAGTGATGCGGACGGCTATCGCTGCGTAGGCTCCTCCTGACGGGTTGTTTTTTCTGTCTTGTTCACTCTTTAGGTATCTGGCTGCTGCGATCTCCACGTCTGCTCCGTAGAAAAGTTCTTCCGCTAGCTTGTGGATTGGGACTTCTCCTAGTTGGGCCGTGGGCACCGAGTGGATGACCACCTCTGTGAAAGTTGTTGCTACTCTAAATCCTTCTCTTTCCACTTCTGGGTTTGTGGTGATTGATGTGACGTAGTCGAGGGTTTCGATGTATGGGACCAGTGATCTGGCGACGAGTGTGGGGGGGGTGGTAATCACGATCGTGGACTTGTGATTGACTCTAACGGTGATGCCCCTTAGTTCAGTTGGGGCTCCTTTATCTGCCAAAGCTTTGACGTAGGCTTCCCTTAGTCTGTCTGGGTTGGCTCTTGCTATTTCGGGATGCACGACTCCTCTTGTAGGCGAGTGGAGCTCTCTTCTTGCCACTGGGAACGTTTTGGTTTTTTGGGTTTTAGTTTTTTGGTTTTGGCTAGGGGGGGTTTGGGGGGTGCTGCTCCCTTCCGCTGCTTTTTAGGCCCAGGTTTTTTGTCCTGGGGTTGTGTTTCTTGGGTTTGCTGGTCCTGTTTCCGGGGGCGGGCTTTCGGTGCTCTTTGGGGATTTTTGTGTTCCTTTGTTTGTGTCCGTTGATTGAGGTGTCGTTTTATTTTTGCTGCTTTGGGTTTGGCTTTGGTGTTGGGGGTTTGGCAGAGCTGGCGGGATCGTGGTCGAGCTGGAGAGTCGGTGTACCGTGGCCTTCAAGTGTCTTATTTCGTTGGATTGGTCTTGGAGTTGCTTGTTGATCTGTCTGATGTGATCGTTAAGGTCGTGTCTTTCTGAGTGCATGTCGTCTAGTTTTCTCCATATGTGGTTTAATGCTTGTGCCATGCTGCCCAAGGCTTCAGCGTTTAGGAAGACTCTTTTTTCGTCGTTATCAATGAGCTGTTGGAACGTTTTCCCTTGGTTGTCTGGCATCATACTTGCCAGTTCGTATCTTGGGTGTAGAGGGATGGGCGAGAAGGTTTCTCTTGGCACCATTTGGGCTCTTCTTTTTCCTTTGTTGGTGACCGGTCTGGTGGTCTTGTCTGACTCTGTGTCCGAGTCATCATCGGCGTGCATTGATTTGTTGGTGCTTGGGAGGGATGGGAGGGAGAGGGCTGATAGGGATCGGCTTCTAGATCCTTTGAACGTGGGGTAGCTGTTGTCGTCTTGTTGTGCGCTTGGTGGGGTTGGGTTTCTGTTGATTCCTATGTCTACGTCCATGGTGGGCGAGTATGGGGTGAGGTTGAGAATAGCCTCAGCTGTGTTCTGGTGCTGGGGTGTTGGGGCGTACGGGGTGAGCTGGATAATTGCCTCTGCGGTGCTCTGGTGGTCTTGGTTATCTTCATGTCCTTGTGCTAGGATCGTGGTATGACCTGAGGACGTGGTCTGTGTATTGCTTGGGGTTTGAACTGGGAGCTGTAATTCTTCTGCCAACTGTAGGCGTTGTATGTCTTGCTCTGTGAGCCTGTAGTCGCGGTTCCATTCGTCTTGGGGCGCGATGTTTTCTTGGTTGAAGGGGCGGGGGCTTTGGAATTCTGGGGTGGGGGTGACTGCGCTGGGCGCTTCGGAGAGGGTTGGTTGTGAGGTCGGCAACCTGGTGCGAACGGGGTTGTTGATGATGGCGGGATTGAGCGCGGGGAGGTTATCGGATCTTCGGGAGGGGTTTGTGGACGTTTCTCCACTGGAGACGACGATGGGGTTTTGTTGTGACATTTTTGTTTTTTCCGACCGTGGTTTTTGTTCTCTATTTTCAGCTCGGCCTGTGAGCGGTGCTCCAACCTCTATCCGAGGGCCAGGCGGTGATGGGATAGATAGAACTCTTGGTCCATGGGATTGTGTAGCGTTTTGTTGACTATCGCGAAGGTAGGCGAGCTCTTCGTAGTAGCCGACCGTGTAATGTGGGGGGGGGGAAGGAAAGTGCAAGAGGCCTGCCTGACATAAAGATGATGATGATGATTTTTCATTTTGTTTTCGGTAAACTACTCTACTTCTTCTATAGCCTACCCGGGCCGTCCGCATGCAGTCAATGACTATGGCGTGTCACCCGTTCTCCTCCAAACGAAACAAAAAAGAAACCACGCGTTCATACAGAAAATAAGACACGATGTCGTGTCAGTACAGTGAAAGAAGCGTCATAAATGATCCCGCGAAAATAGCCTTCCCGTCCGATATCCCTAGCGAGGCGAACCTTACAACAACTATCTACCGGACTCTTACGAAGAGAGAGCACAAAAAGACCAAAGTGGAGAAAGAGAAAGAGAAAGGAAATCCTCCTCAAACAGCCTGAACCTTTTACGCTAAAGGAAAAAATCTAAAGAAAAAGTAAAAGAAATCAAACGCCACCCATAGTGACGGTAACAGCCTCCTCTTTCCGGGCGGCAGCCAGTGCCTTCGCTTGGATGAACGCTGGGCAAGAGGGATTCGATGCGGTGTGCTTTCCTTTGCAGTTCGCACACTTGAGGACCGTGTCGTCGCAACGTCTTCCGACCTTCTTGCATTCCTCGTGTCCGCATGTGTGCTTCGAAGTGTGATGTGCTTCTGCGCACATGTTGCATTGTGGGGGGTTTCGGCAGCGGGCTTGGTGGTGACCAAACTCCTGGCAGTTAGTGCAGCGTGTTGCGGAATTGAAGGGGATGTATTTCTCGACTCTTTGCTTGCGTGTAAGAATCGTGAGCCCTTGGAGGATGCGTTGTTCGTTGTCGTCGTCAATGACCGTGATCACTAGCGAGGACGCATGTTTGCCGGTCCGGTCGCTTTCGCGTAGGAGCCATCGGGGGGTTTGAGCGAGGGTGATGCCTTTGTTGAAGTGCTCGATCTCCCTTCGGAACATATCGGCTTCTGTGATGGCATCAGTGTGAGAGTGGGGGACGTTGTGTACCAAGTATTTCTTCCACCTGTGATTCTTGCGAACAGAGGCTGTTGGAAACTTTTCCTTGATAGTTGCTTCGATGCGGTTTCGGTATGCGAGCACTGCCGATGCAGTGACATCTTCAATTGTGGTGAGAACGATGGAGCGCTGGTTGTTCTTGCGAACGGCTGAGATGCGGAGAGCTGTTGGGGCCTTTGCTTCGACGAGGGTGTCGTTTACTGCGTCCCTGAGCTGTACGGGGTCGAATATGCTAATCTCGGAAGCGGTTGTGATAATTATTTCACGGTCCCGCTTTGCGGGATAGCGACGGTCGCTTGCACTTGCGGGGAGGGGGGGTACTGGGGCCGCCTGCTTTTTGTTTCGTTTTGAGACCACCTGCGCCCAAGTTCCCTCGGGTGGTGGTTGCGTAGGTTTTGACGTGCTGGTGCCTGACATAAAGATGATGATGATGATGATTATTCATTTCTATTCGGTAACTATTCTACTTCCTCTATAGCTACCCAGGCCGTCCGCATGCAGTTAACAACTATGGCGTATCGCCTGTTCTCCCCCAACAGAAACGAACAAAAGAAACCACGCGTTCATACAGAAAATAAGACACGATGTCGTGTCAGTACAGTGAAAGAAGCGTCACAAATGATCCCGCAAAAATAGCCTTCCCGTCTGATATCCCTAGCGAGGCGAACCTTACAACAACTATCTATCAGACTCTTACGAAGAAAAACAAGCAAAATAGAACAAAGTGGAAAAGAGAAAGAGAAAGGAAATCCTCCTCAAACAGCCTGAACCTTTTACGCTAAAGGAAAAAATCTAAAGAAAAGTAAAAGAAATCAAACGCCACCCATTGTGACGGTAACAGCTTCCTCCTTCCAGGCCGCAGCCAGTGCCTTCGCTTGGACGAACGCCGGGCAGGAGGGATTCGACGCGGTATGCTTTCCTTTGCAGTTGGCACACTTAAGGACCGTGTCGTCGCAGAGTCTTCCGATCTTCTTGCATTCGTCGTGTCCGCAGGTGTGCTTGGAGGTATGGTGTGCGTCGGCGCACATGTTGCATCGTGGGGGGTTTCGGCATCGGGCTTGGTGATGACCAAACTCCTGGCAGTTGGTGCAGCGTGTAGCCTGACATAAAGATGATGATGATGATGATTATTCATTTCTATTCGGTAACTACTCTACTTCTTCTATAGCTACCCAGGCCGTCCGCATGCAGTTAACAACTATGGCGTATCACCTGTTTCACCCCCAACAGAAACGAACAAAGGAAACCACGCGTTCAAAACATACAAGGACACGATGTCGTGTCAGTACAGTGGAAAAAGCGTCACAAATGATCCCGCGAAAATAGTCCTCCCGTCCGATATCCTTAGCGAGGCGAACCTTACAACAACTATCTACCGGACTCTTACGAAGAAAAAGACAAAACTAGAAGAAACAAAGTAGAAAAGGAAGAAAAAAAAAAGAAATCCTCCTCGACCTGCCTGAACCTTTTCAGCTAAAGGAAAAAATCAAAGAAAAAGGTAAAGAAACTTATATGCCACCCATAGTGACGGTAACAGCCTCCTCTTTCCGGGCGGCAGCCAGTGCCTTCGCTTGGATGAACGCCGGGCAGGAGGGATTCGATGCGGTGTGCTTTCCTTTGCAGTTGGCACATTTGAGGACCGTGTCATCGCAGCGTCTTCCGACTTTTTTGCATTCCTCGTGTCCGCATGTGTGCTTCGAAGTGTGGTGTGCATCTGCGCACATGTTACATCGTGGGGGGTTTCGGCAGCGAGCTTGGTGGTGACCAAACTCCTGGCAATTAGTGCATCGGGTCGCGGAGTTGAAAGGGATATACTTCTCGACTCGTCTTTTGCGGGTAAGGATCGTGAGCCCTTGGAGGATGCGGTTTTCGTTGTCGTCGTCTATGACCGTAATGACCAGAGAGGACGCATGCTTTCCTGTCCGATCGCTTTCGCGTAGTAGCCATCGGGGGGTCTGGGCGAGGGTGATGCCTTTATTGAAGTGTTCGATTTCTCGACGGAACATGTCTGCTTCGGTAAATGCATCAGTGTGAGAGTGGGGGACGTTATGCACCAAGTACTTTTTCCACCTGTGATTCTTTCGAACAGAGGCTGTGGGGAAGTATTCCTTGATGGTGTCTTCGATCCTGTTGCGGTATGCGAGCACGGCAGAGGCCGTGACATCTTCGATGGTGGTTAGGATAATGGAGCGTTGATTGTTCTTTCGAACAGCGGCGATGCGGAGAGCGGTAGGGGCTTTTGCAGACACCAGAGTGTCGTTGACAGCATCCCTTAGCTTGACGGGGTCGAAGGTGCCAACCTCGGAAGCGGTCGTGATGATAATTTCACGGTCGCGCTTGGCGGGGTAGCGTCGGTCGCTGGCTTGTGCGGGGAGGGGGGGCACTTGCGCTGCTTTCTTGGTGCGTTTTGAGACCACCTGCGCCCAAGTTCCCTCGGGTGGTGGTTGCGGAGGTGTTGTGGTGCTAGCAGCGGGCACACTTTGGGCGACGTTCGGTTTTGCGATCTTTTTGACCTTTTTGGAGGTCTCCTTGGTCGCTTTTTCGATTTTCTTGAGGGACTCCTCAAGAGCGTTGTTTGTAGTTTCGGAGCGGAGCGTTTGGCGGATCTCGCTTAAGTTGTCATCGAGGGCCGCGATACGGTCGCGTTGTGCATTGTGACCTTCAAGTAGGTCGGCGATGGCTTTACCTTGGGCGTTCGACTGGTCTACCAAAGCCCCCAAGGTTTGGGTTATTTTTGGCAGAGTGTCCGTAAGGAATTCCAGTAGAAGGACCTCGCGGTATGCTTGCAACTTTGTGTCATCAAGGAGAAGTGCGTCATCCTTTTGGAGGAATGCGGGGAGGACTCCGTGTCCGGCGGCGCGAGCGCAGACACCAGCGAGCTCGACTGCTCTTTGTTCGAAAGGCGAGGGGTTGTGGCGGGGACGGCGGGAGGGGTTGTGGGAGGAGGGGGTGGAGGTTCCGGACATCTTGATAGTTATTCCTCTTTGTGTACTGTGTACCAAACCTTATCCAGGTTCCAAAGACGAACAATTATCGTGACGGTAATAGAAAGCAATAGTCGTGAAAAGTATCGATTTCAAGAACGAGATACGTGAACTCAGAGAAGCCTGTAGCCTGACATAAAGCGACCAACGACCGTCCTTAAATACCCTTCCATCCAAGAGAAATGAGTCATCTATGACAAAGGAGATTCCATAAGAAATAGAACCTGAAAGAAAGCCTTAGAAATCCTATGACTCATTCTATCATCATCTGACGCGATCGTAACATTCCTAGGAGTCGTAATGGAAATGATCAGCATTATGGTCTGAGCTCGGATCGCCGATCTTGGGCAAGATCGTCATCATGCGATTACTGGCTCGATCGGCTTGAGTCTTACCAACCACAGGTGACTAGTCCACGGGAGTTACTCAAGTTAGTCCGATCATGTGAGGTACGCTTGAGAGAGGATGACGGGTGAGTCAGACCCTGACTCATCTTCATCAGAGGCACCACATATGACTCATCCTGAGGCAGAGCCCTTTATCACATGGTCATTTCGCGTGGCGCAGGGGTATACTCACAGGAAGTTGCTCATCTAACTAAACTCATCATCGCGCGTGGACCTTGGTACCATGGCTATAACAGATACCCTAGAACAAGAACTGGAAAAGGAGCAACAACAAGCATAAGAAATACCTAAGATAGTGAAGCTCAAGGACCCTGAAGCATTCGATAGGAAGGATCGTGCCCAGTTAGACCTATTCATCACGAGGTGCATAGACACCTTCGAGGTCAACGAGGATAGATTTAAGAATGAGGGCCACAAGATCAAGTGGGCAGCATCATTTCTGAAGGGAGAGGCACAAAAGTGGTATATTGCCAGAAGACTAAAAAACTCTAAGAATGAAAAAGCACCTGACGAAACATGGTCAGCTTTTGAAGAAGCCCTAAGGAAAGCATATGACGATCCAGATAAGGACAACACTGCTTACCAGCAGCTGGAAAGCCTCTGACAGAAGGGGAATGTGTCTGAGTATTGTGCAGACTTTGATGGTCTCGCATTCAATGCCAATATACCTGAAGATGACAGGATGAAGATACTCCTATTCAAGAAAGGGCTGAAAGGAAAAGTACATAAACCCTGGCCCACCAGTCAGATCTCCCTAAGATATACTCACAGTTTACACAACTGTGTATCCAGTTAGAAAGTCAACTTGAGTCAATCCCGAAAAAGGAAGAGAAACCTACCAGCAAGTCCTAAGAAGAACAGCGGAAGCAAGGCTTCAAGAAATAGAACAAGTTCAGTAACCACCACCAGAAGGGACAGCACCAGGAAAAAGAAAAGATCACTCAGGAAGAGAGGGATCACCACAAAAACAAAGGATTGTGTTTCAGCTGCGGAAAAGAGGGACATTATACCAGGAACTGTCCAAAGAAGGAAACCAGCAAAGAGTTAAAGGGTACTAGCATGAAAGTGGCAACTATTACAATTCAGTCGGGAAAGACTGGGAGTCAGAACTAGATGGTGGTCTAGCTCTGTGGAAACCCTAGGGAAAAACCCTTACCCAGAAAGCTGCCAGAATAAAAAAGTCAGAAATGTTTTCAGAAGGAGAACATTTGATAGTCCAAGCAACATTGAATAACACTGTGGAGTGTTATGCCCTATTGGATACAGGGGTAACTGGTTTCGCATTTATGGATGAAACCTTTGCACAGAGAAATGGTTTCACTATGTCAACATTAGAGACTCTAAGGACCTTGACAGTTGTCAATGGAAGACAAGTAAGTAGTGAAAAAATTACCAAAGTCACCAAAGTGGAAATCCAGGTTGGACCAAGAAAGGAACAAGTCTTATTCTATATCATGAAGTTAGCAGACTGTCCTATCCTATTAGGATTGCAGTGGCTACAGCACCATCAAGCGCAATTAGATTTCAAGAGAAATCAGCTCACCTTCCTAGAAGAGGACGGGAAGAGTGGAATTGATATCACCACCACTGGAGCGGTACCCTTCGAGAAAATAGCAACAAGGAAAGACAGCAAGCTGTATGCCATTAGTGTTACAGAACCTATCAAAGAAAGGGAGGCACCAGACACAATACTGCTAGAAGAATTGGTACCAGAGGAGTACTACAAATATTTGCACCTCTTTGACAAAGAGAAAGTGGACGCTTTACCACCACACTGAAAAATTGATCACAGGATTCCACTGGTTGAAGGAGGTGAACCACCATGGTTACCTACCTATGGACTATCAGAGGTACAGCTGCAAGAGCTAAGAAAGTACCTGAAAGAGAACCTAGTGAAAGGATTCATCCAGGAGTCGCAGTCTCCAGCTGGTGCACTGATATTGTTTGTGAAAAAGAAGGATGGATCACTCCACCTATGTGTGGATTATCAAGGACTTAACAAGGTCACGATCAAAAATTGCTATCCATTGCTGTTAATCCAGGAAACATTGGAATGGTTGAAAGAAGCAAAGATCTATACCAAGTTATATCTAAGACAGGCATACAATTCAGTCAGAATTGCAGAGGGTGAGGAATGGAAGACTGCATTCCACACTAGGTATGGTCATTATGAGTACAAGGTTATACCTTTTGGTCTCACAAATGCACCAGCAACATTCCAAGCATTCATCAACAATATCCTAAAAGATCATTTGGATGTTTTCTGTGTTATCTATCTGGATAACATATTGATCTTTTCAAAAACCCTGGAAGAACATGTCAGCCATGTGTAAACAGTCTTAAGGAAACTAGGGGAAAACAAGGTTTATTGCAAACCTGAGAAGTGTGAATTCCATATCGAGGAAACGGAATTCCTCGGATACATCATCTCCCCAAAAGGCATTGCCATGGACGACAAGAAGGTAGAAGAAGTACTTAGATGGGAAACACCAAAGTCAGTCAAGGACATTCAGATGTTCCTAGGGTTCACAAACTTCTACCAGAGATTCATTCAAGGATACTCAAGAGTAGTATTGCCTATTATAAAGTTATTGAAAAAAGACCAAAAGTTCAAATGGACAAAGGAAGCAAACACTACTTTTATAAGTCTCAAAGAATCGTTCACATCAGCGCCAACCCTAAGACACTTCGACCCAGAAAAACTGGTTATTGTGGAAACAGATGCATTGGATCATGTGGCAGTGGGCATCCTTTCCCAAAAGTTATAGCATGAGGATGGAAAACAAGTTTTGCACCCAGTGGCATACTTCTCCAAGAAGTTCAACCCTGCATAGTGCAACTACCCTGTGCATAACAAGGAACTGTTAACAGTCATTCTCGCATTTTTAGAATCGGAATGGCATATTGCATACTCCAAATTCCCAGTTCAAGTGATAATGGATTACAAGAACTTGGAATACTTTATGACCAAAAGAATGTTGAATTGCCGATAGGCAAGGTGGTCCAAGTTCCTATCAAGGTTCAACTTCCAGATAAGCTATCGACCAGGGAAACAGGGAGGAAAACCTGATTCTTTGACCAGAAGATCTAGAGATCTTCCAAAGGAGGGGGATGAATGTCTCGCTTATCAGGAACAGATGATCATTCAACCCTGCAATTTAGACCCTACATTGCAAGCGAGCCCATAGCTGCAGGTCCTCTCAGCAGCAGTGGAGGTAGAGAAAAATCAAGATTTTGAAGAGAAAATCAAGAAGTCTTATGACAAGGACCCCATAGCAAAGTCTATCCTGCAGGCCCTGCAGGAAGGAGAAAAGTCTTCAAAACACACAGAACTGTCAGATTACACGATCAAGGAAGGATTGTTATTGTATAATAACCTAGTCAGCATCCCTGATAATCTAGAACTGAAACCAGAAGTGCTCTGATAGAACCATGATCACATAGCTGCCAGATACCTATGAAGAGCCAAAATATATAAGTTAGTAACAAGGAACTATTTTTGGTCAGGATTGTGGAAATACATCAGCCAATACATCAGCCATTGTGAAGCATGCATGAGAGCGAAACCTGTCAGACATGCACTTTTCGGCACTTTGAAACCCTTGGAAATACCTGAGAAGCCCTGGAATTCGATATCCATAGACTTTATATTAGGATTGCCAACAAGCAAGAAATATGATGCAATCCTTGTAGTAGTGGATCGCCTGACTAAAATGGCGCACTACATCCCTACAACAGAAAAAGCAATGGGCGAAGATGTAGCAACCCTATACCTACATCATATATGGAAACATCATGGGTTACCAAAGGATATCACCTCCGACCATAGTACCCAGTTTGTTTCAGAATTCTAGAAGTCCCTGTGTAAAGTTTTGAAAGTCAAAAGCAATCTCAGCACAGTATACCACCCCTAGACAGATGGTCAGACAGAAAGAATGAACTCAGTTCTAGAACAGTATCTGCAGATCTACTGCTATTATCAGCAGGATGATTGGGCATCCCTGCTTCCCCTTGCAGAGTTTAGCTACAACAACTAAGTTTCGGCAACAATGAAAGTTAGTCTATTCTATGCAAACTATGGGTACCACCCATACTTTGCAATAGATATAGACCTTAGGTGAAGGTCAAACACCCCTGAAAGTGTCAAGCATCTCGCTACCAGACTACAGGAAGTGCATGACTTATGCAGGGCAGAAATCACTTATGCACAAGCAAGCCAGAAGGAAGTGGCATACTAGTTAAGAAAACTGGCACCTGTGATAGAAGTTGGAGAAAAGGTTTAGCTGAATGCCAGAAATCTGCACACTCAGAGGCTATCCAAGAAACTTGATCACAAAAAACTTGGTCCATTTAAGGCTCTAGCAAGAGTCAGAACTCGAGTATATAAACTCAAGCTTCCTTGCTCTGTGAAGATCCATCCAGTCTTCCACATCTCTCTACAAGAACTAGCAAGCAAATATAAACCAGTCCTAGGCCATCGAAATCCTCCACCTCCTCTGAGTATCATTGAAGGAGATCGAGAGTACGAAGTTGAGAGTGTTCTTGACTCTAAACACCTTCGAGGTGGCGCTCTTCACTACCTTGTCAAATGGGTCAGCTACTGTAAGCCTACATAGGAGCCTTCCCAGTACCTCGAGCACTCCTAGGAGCTCATAGATGAGTTCTACCACTGCTTCCCTAACAAGCCCAGGTTATAATGGAGACGAGGAAATGATAGAGGTCTCCCCATCTCCTACTATAGACATGCCTGTTTTTGACCAGTATAGACAAATTTGCACCTCCCCTGAAGATAGTACAGTGAAGGAGGAACCCCTTGAAGACCCTCTAGCATTGGGTCTCAAAACCATCGCCAACCAGAGTTGGGCACCAATCTCGCCCAAGGAAAAGCCCCAGCCCCAGGAGCCACTGCTTTATACTCTACAACTATAGTTCACCCTGAACCACCAGTTCTACTGATGGGAGGAACAGGTCTTGCTACCTATTTCCCCCATATCACCTCTTGGTTCACCAGTAATCAAGATGGACCCTGAGAAAACTTATTGGCAGTATGTGCCAATATTGAAAGTATCTGCCAGTCATAGTGGATACACCCCCCTACCAGTACCAACAGTTCCTATCAATCCCCAGCTCCTAGAGATCAAGGAGGAACACCTACATGAGGCACCACCAAAGATAGCTGAGAGCGACTCAGCAGTGTACCAGTATTGCCCACCGATGCCCCTGTATATCCGGCCTAGAAATCTTAGGGAAAGATTGTGCTGGATAGTGGAGAATGTGAGAGATGACCACCTGAGAGAAGAAGTATTCCTAGCTGTCACAGGAGTTCCAGCTTAAAGAGGGGGATACTGTAATGAACCACGGTCATGTACTTTCCTTCTATCTATGTTCTCCTCATATTTCCTATTATCAGTAATGTTCTTTGGAATTCCGCATTGTGAATCATGAATTATCACTTGGTCATGTATGGTCACTCATGTCTAGCTGCTTGCCTTACGGAGGTCATGGGAACAGTGTTTAGATTGAATAACGTATGGAAAGGGATCATGTGGACAAAACAGGTTTAATAGAGACTGCTCTAGAAGGGAGGCAGTGCTCTTGGCGATTGGTATAAAAGAGAAGGAAATCTCATGGTCCTGTATTTCCTTTCTTCCTTCCTTACGCAGTATCTTAAGTATACACCTTAGGAATAAAGAAGTTATTCCCACAAACCTTCAGCACAATGCTGCCTCGCTCAATGCACACCTCTTGAGTCCTCCAAAGAGTTGTGCATCTTCTTCTATCCTGATCTACCCCCAAACCCTGATACAGACTGAGCTTCAGTTGTATCACTGAAGGAGTTGTCCTTTACAATAAAAAGGACAAATAAGAAAATGAAAAGAAAAAAGAAAAAAAAAATCAGAAATAAGTTATTACTTAAGTACTATACGCTTTTTCTGTAGTGAGAATTTTTCTTATTTCTATTGAACCAAGAGGATTCTCTTTTCCTCTATCTTCTCAACCTCTAGAAATAATGCTAGTGGCCTTCCCTTATCAATAAAGTTAGTTAAAGTTTTTTGTTTTTTAAAAGAACTGTGAAATATAGTCCAATTATTATCAGAATCAGAAACACCATAATTGTCTACTATCTATTCCCTAAGATATTTCAATGATGGTTAGTAAGGGGTAGTAAGTGAAGGTTTGAGTTGTTCTAGATAAATGGGTTATTGGACATTCAGGAAATTGGAATCATAGAAAAACAGTACTCTCCCTCACTTTCTAACCTAGGTGAAAAAAGTATTACAAAGGGAGAAATATATCTATCCTGGGTATATATATTACACTTAGTTAAAAAAAAACATCAAGAATTTTCTAGGCCTTAAAATAAGATATCATTCTTCTAAATTGGATAGGTATTGAATTAAAATTTAAGGTACAAGAAGATTAGGAAAGAGACTGAGTTGGCTATTCCTGGTGATAAGTTTATAATCGTGAGTAATCGTTTAACATTCATATTGAAATATTCTGACCTCATTCCTTTAGAGTGAAAAATATCCACATCAATGGTGCTTTACACACAAGAACATAAACATGGGTCTGTGTTCAAAGTTACAGTGGATACTATGATGATGTTGGGACGGTGTACTGTTTTTCGAGGATGGTATTTCACCATTGGCTAAACGAAACTGTTGAGATGGAAAGCACAAAAAATATGGAAAGCTGAACTGTTTGTATTTGAAGACAATGAACAAAAGTGAGCTAACAAAGAAAGAAAAGAAAGTGCTCATAGGGCGAAAACCGATGGCATAAATATCAGTCGAAAACCGAGTGACAGTACATGATACGTAAAAGATAAAAATAGAAACGGGAACAGCGAACCAAATGGAAACAAATACACCGAGAAACGAATTGACTTCGCTGATGAAGGCGCATATCCCGAATTTTCATACTATTTGGCAGGCCTGGAAGAGGAACTCGGAAAAACAGCAAAAAGGGAAAACGAAATGAATATCCGAACAAAACGCTTGTGCATCCTAACTCCAACAACTAGAAAATTTTTTAGAAAAGCATTTTAGGAAAAAAGTATAAGCTTGCCTAATTACCTTGGACACAGTGGAAGCCCCAATGAGTGCTCAACTACAGAAATAGTATAATTTTTAGTCACAATTGTTAAACTTTGAATAAAAATTCATTTCGAGCATATGGATGTCCTCGTATTCGCGATGGGTAATGGTTGCACTCTTTCGGCCCTGATTATATTAATCTTAATGACTATTCTGAAGCAGTTGAAAATCAAGAGAATTGACTTTAATCCAGTTGTTAGAGTAATGAATAATGTGAGTGTATGCCAAACAAAAAGAAAAAAAAAAAAAAAAAAAAAAAAAAAATCTACACGAAGGTGAGATAGTAATAAAAAAAATGTGTAGATTGAAGATGTATTTCTTGAAAGATTTGGTCGGAAGTTCTAGCACAGGTAATATAATGTCAAAGTAAGGTGTAAAAGCAGCGCAGTCCAAAAACAATGCTAAGAAGTCTGAACACGTAGCAGGGAATCACAGGACTTGGTGTAACAGGGGTGATGGGTACAGATATGCCATCCATGTTTGGAGATCATAGTTTTTAATATAGCAGCAAGGGTTTGCTGGAGGAGCTATGTAATGCAAAAATGTTTGTGCGCATGTAAACATGCGCACAGATTATGATATGATTTCTACTTATTTTCGATGGATTTGGTATAGTTAGAAGTCTCAGTGTTGGTTTGGCTGACCAGTAATGCATTTATATGTATGATAATGTTGATGCCCCACTTTTTTGAGCTCAGTTTTAGTAAGGCTCGCACGATTATATTGCCAACAGCAGGCACAACACCATGAAAGAAATTGTGATCGGGTATGATTCCTGTGCAGAAACAAAAACAATATCAAATACATAAACATATATGCAAATTTGAAAATTCCAGAATAATTATAGGAAAGGTTTGGGCTCTGGATATTGGAATACTACATTTTCGAATCAAAAACCAGCTCCAAGTTTAAATTTCCATTATAAATTATACCAAGCCAACAAATACCATAACGGATGGAATTTTCTTTCAAATACATGGCTGTTCACTATATCTATCCTATATATACCTACAGTATTCACATAGATACTATACCTATAGCAAGAAAGTATATAATTTTGTCACAGATTCTGTGTTCCCAAATCGGGAAATTCTGGCCAGGAAGGGTATAGCTTCGCTGATAATAGGTGGAGAATGGGTTGCGCAATTTTTATCAGGTGTAATAAGTACTATATATATGTAATTTACTCAAGTATATGTATGAAACAACGCATTCTAAAAGCCAGATTCAATATCGACTTCTGATTATTAGTGTGAAGGTTTGATATTTTCGGATGTGCATAGATTTTCTTGATACACAAAAAGCAGCATAAAGTGCAGCAGTCCAAGTGTAAGTCCACAGAGCAGAATACTGATGCCGGCCTCAAATTTCGTCCACACCTCCGCGAGGTTCACGCTTAATCACCCTTTAGTATCACATACAAGCTCTGTTTATCAGCACTCGGTCACCCAAAACACTGCGCACTCAACCAGAATGAGAAGCCATATTCAACAATTAGAAACAAGTATGAGCGGGAAAAACTACAGATCACATCGAGGCGCGGACATATATATATACAGTAGCAAAAAAGTGGGTGCACAAGATTCGGCATTACTCAAAGCATTCTTCGTAACCTTGGATTAACCTTTGTATACTGGGCAAAGAGTTGTATTCATACGGTATTCTAGGAGTGTTTGTACGGTATTAATCTTGACACCTCACAAAATATTGCCCAGAACACAAAAGTTAATCCGAGGTTACGGAGAATGCTTGGCGAAATGCCATGTTATGTGCACCCTGTTTTTTGCTACTGTATATATGTCTCGCTTGATCATGAGGTAATCGTGGAGGTGAAGAAAGAAATGCCTCAAGAACGTACGTTTGAAAAATCGAAAACATCAAATTTGTAGGTTCGTTCTTCTGTTGGTCACAATGAAAAACTAATATTCGGCTTTCTTCCGGTTTTAAACACCATAAGCCGCAACTTCGATCTCCACTAGAAAGGCACAAAGAACGTAGCTACAAAAACAATGAAAAAGAAAAAAAAAAAAAAAAGCCATTCCCATAAACCCATATTCTCACCCTATCTCCTCACAAGTACCCCCAAGCTCCGTCGCCCAAATCAAATCCACCACCCTTTATGCCCCCGAACACATGCTCATAGGAAACTTATTTTTTGGTCGTTTAAGAGAAAAATATGTAGTCCAGCAAAGAATTTGAAAACCTCGCTTTAATATCGTCGAGTGTCCACCCTTGCATACTCCCGATTTCTATAAGGAGACTGGTAAAGTTGGGGATTTCCTCCTTATAGGAAACTTCTTTGACGTGTTCTTTGAAGCTGCGTTCGCCGACTTTGAACGCATCCCTATTGATCCTTTGAGTATAAATTCATATAAAACTAGCGCAAGATTTCTTATTTTGGACCAGGTAGGAAACATACCATTCTTTGGCCCAATGAGGCCTGACATTAAGTTTATTGCCATTATGATCCGTATAGCTCGTCCACTTATCGATTATCTTTTGTACGAATGGATCCCAAACGTTAACGGCAGCCATGGTGGTCAAAACCTCGATACTCGCCGTTCCGAACGTGTTTCCGCGTTGCGGTGCCATGATGACATCGCTGTCGCTCATGATACGGAGCTCAAGGGCTGTACGCATAGGAGCACTATCGTCGTTGTAGACGATTTCAATGGCATCCCACCAGGCACGTTGTACTATTTCCCAATCGGGCTTGCTTGGGTCGGAGGCAAGAGCTGGGATGGGAATCTGGAGCTCGATATCACGAACGCGCATATTTTGAATCTGCCAAATGTCAACTACTGTGCCCGATGGCCGAGAGGGGATAACCTACACCACGACGAAAGTGAAGACCATCAATCATATAGGTTTTAATGTCGCTCTGGATGGAACCAAGATGCGGCGGTAATCCAATCATTGCAGCAGTAGCTGCGAAGAATCAGTAATGAGCAATAGAATTCCCGAGAATTATTCTATCTATTTTTTTTTTCCCTCTCTTTTTTTTTTTTTTTTTTTTCAGGTAATGATAGAGTCAGACTTTGAGTGGGGGTAGGGCAAAACGCACAGTTGACTGAGGCCTGCACCTTTCCTGGAAGTGCCTGAAATGCCGCAGAATCATTCAGAACACCACCGAGCCAGCCTTCGACCCATTGAATGTAAGCTCCGGCTCTTGTGGGGTAGTCATAGACGTCCTTGGGGTCTTCCGTATTTTTCCTAAAGTTTCCCATTTTTAGAATTTTCTCGTAAGTATGTCGAAGTCAGGGTTAGGGTTTCCTAGAAGACGAGGGATTTTAGACGGATGGAGAGAAATAATCATACCAACAGTTCACCCAGGCGTTTTGTTGGTATGGGAACCAAAACCATTCGGAGTAATAACTATTTTCGGCTTTGTCGATGAACTCTTCTCTCGCTTTTTCAAGTTGTTCCTCCGTGTAGTTTGCTTTAATATCCTCCGGAACTTGGAACCCCGGTGGCGGGGGAATAGCTAGGTTCACGTCCTGTTTCAGAGGAAACATATGTGCATATGTCATTTTGTCCAGCTCGAGGGTTACATTTGTTATAACTCCTATAAAAACCCTCTCGTAATTAGTATTCGTAATAGTTATTATTTTTGCTATTGACGCAGGAGGTAAATTAGTTCCTCACCGAGAAGTCCAAATGAGCCAGCAGCTGCTTTAAGATGTTTGGGATCAGAAACAGCTTGGAAATTCCCGTTTGCATCCACATATTCAATTGAACGAACGAGGTCGCTAAGCGTTTTGTTTGTAATGCCCGCACCATGGCAGATAGGGGCGTTGGATCCGCCGAAGGTAATCCTGAGTTAAGGTAAGTTACTCTGATCTTTGAAATAACGGTGATTCAAAACGAGGAAACGCACTCGACCATGATAACATTTAACGGCAAAGTCCAACCATTTTTAATAGACCATTTCCGGAATTGCTCATTAGTAACTGCAGCGCCAACTCGCGCCCACCGCTTTTTGCCGTTACTACCAGGTACGTCTTCGGGGGCAAGCTCGATTCTCTTGAATTCATTTGCGGGGTCAATCGGTTTTTGGTCCTTTGGTAGAATGGATGGAACTGCTGTAGCATTCTCTAGATCGATCAATGAAACGAGGATTTGATCATTTTCGGAATACATGTTCGACCAAGTGTGACGGAAACCGCCGACTCGAACACGTTTGTTATTGTCGATGGCGTACTTAATGGTTTTTTGGAGGCCCTTGACGGTAGTAGGGACGATCGTATATGTGGGAGTATTGCCGACTGTTTTGCCCCAGTTTTCGAATACCATATTCACGTGGATCTTGAAAAAACACCTGAATTAGTCGGTGAAATCTATACTCAAAACCCTAGAACCCACAGAATCTGCCTCTCGAGACATCATCCTTCATCCCAATATTGGACATGCAGTCAAAATTGGGGTAACATCTAATTGAGGTGAAGCATGCTACGACTGGATCCCTCGACATCCTCAAACGTAGGCGGAACCAACTCTTTTTCTATCGGGAATGGAATGGAGTATTTACCGGGATTGGTTTCGTCTGTTCATCATCTTCGTAAATGGCAATCGTTTCCCCCTTCTCCTGAACTCCTTCGGCTCTCGCTGGCGGAAGATGGCGTTTCACAGCCGGACTCAGGGGCGTTTCAAAACCAAGCTTACAGACTTCCTTTGCTGGTTTGCCGTCCATAAAGGCCAGAAGCTTTTTTTTCAGGTCTTCATCGAGCTCATTGAAAGCGGTATCGAATTCAGGCTGACTCTTGATGGATAACAATGCCCGGCGATAGTAATTTTCGGCATCACATTTATCTTGGTAAGCGTCCTGCAAAGCATCATTGAGACCGGGAAACTGTTCCTCAAATTTTTTGGGATGTTTGCCGTAGTAATGCTTAATATTCTTAAAGGCATTACCGGCGTGGATCGGCCCATAGACGGGTGGCGTGTAATCCGTCATGGTGGATTGTGTGGTGAGATTGGAGAAAAGTAGAGTAGGTTTGAAATGTAAGGGAAGTGCTTACTGCGGGAGTAGTTGAAAATTGATCTTCCGAGGGGAGCTTTTATAGGAAAGAACCCGATATGGTTACATAGAGGTTGTGCTCAAAGAGTAAATATCTTTAAAAAAAAATTCTCGAGACTGAAACCATCACATGCAAATAGTTAAACCCTGCTAGGTGTTCCTCTCCGGACACGGCAGTTAATTCAAGCTGAGTCGATTCAAGGTCTTAGAATCAAACGGTCCAACTAGACTCGGTTCCGTGGGTTTCGGGAGAATCAACTCTAGTAGCTTACATTAGGGGTATTTATGCCACCTGTTGGTTGATTGGTCGGCCAAGCTATTGTGCATTGGTCTGGATTCTGATTTGCTGAGTTTCAGGAGGATTTAGAATCAATGATGGTTTGTGTTCGTTGAGGAGAACGGGGGCCGGGGTTGAGGGCATTTACGGTATAGCTGCGGACAAGGTAGGTAAGGTTCCTAGATTGTTAAGAACATGTGTGTTGATAAGAACTAAAGCTGATAAAATTCTTGTAGCACGATAGCATATGAAAAAGTAACCCTATTGCGAGAGAAGCCCTACAAAAGAAAAAAAAGACTAGAGATAACACCCACCTGTTCCGACGCCGAGCATCCTACAACAAAGTATACGAAGGACTGGAGAGTCAGCAGTGCTGGGCATCTCGGGATATTGGAGTGGTTCTATAGCATCACAGATGAATGTGGCTTTCGGTCATTATTTCGGATATCGGAATCGAATTTAGAAAAGTTTCTTCAAGGCAGCGCATTGTAGATGGAAGGATGGATTGACAGAGGGAGTTCCGGTTGGCTAAGAAGCATTTGAATTACCGGTACGATGAAAGTCAATTTCACTAGCACTGGGGCAAAGAAACTTCGGCTTCTGCCTGAATTATCAATCTGAATATTTAAAACAAAATGAACAAATAGAGTAAAATGAATAAAAACCAGAGTAAACTTGAAAATTTGGGTCGAATATGTATTCAGATCAAGAGAGAGAGCTTACCTCTTTGGTGTTGTTCCAACTTTTACATAAAAAACTATGACGCTTTGGGCTCCTTCCAAGAATTGCCCCGCACTTCCCCGCTTTCATATCAACCATCTCCAAACGGGGATCTTCAGAACCACCCCCTGACGGCCAATCATACACATTGCTATAGCTAGTCCAAGTTGCCATCCCTTTCGACCAGCCAACCAACGAATGTATTGAATGCACCTATTAACTCTCCGACTGGTGGCGGCTGCCGGAACCTCACTAAGTCAACATTCTCAATTGAAACCTGCACTTAGAAACAGTGAAACACACAGACAGTCCTATGTTAGCCCTAACACGCGTTACGAAGCATAAGCCGAGCGCTCCATAAGTCCTGGAGTCAAAGCCGAGCGAATTATCCGTAGGCGAAGAAAGGACGTAAGAAAAATCCTATCTAAGCTATAATATTCATGTAAGTTTCGCCGTTTCGTATCCCACGAAAAAAGCAGGCATGGCGGATTGTTCACGAGGACTACAAGTGCAGGTTCACGGTCGTATATGCTTAATTACCTAAAATTTTAGCAAGGAAATGACTTCAGCTTCTCGCTGGCTGAAAAAGAAAAAGAAAAAAGAAAAAAGAAATAAATTAGAGAAAGTTATTCGTTGTCACATTTTAGCTCTCTTTTCGTTTACTATTCCGCATGCACATGCGGGGCGCGCGTCATTACTCGAATATGCTTAGACGATATATCTTCCTTTGAGCAACGCTATTTTTAGTATAACCATATCTCCTTCATACCTGAAAATGGGAACTTTTTTTTTGAACCAAATTTCGAATTTGCTTCCGCGGCCTATGGCTACCGTCAAGGAAATGGGAAGTTGCAAAGATGACTATCCCTTAGGTTGTTGAGACATCTAGCCCTAATCAAAATGTGTAGCCCTAACGGAAAAGGGAAGGTTTTCCGAAGGAGATATGATAATAATCTATGCTACAGAATGTAACTCCATCGAAAAATTCCTATGTATTTATGATAATATTATATCACATGATAAATGCTTTACCTTTTACCATTAGCGCTACAAGTTTTGATTAGGACGGATGTCTCAACAGCCTAAGGGATACATAATTGCCGAAGTCAGACTTGACTGAAACACCAACAAACGTTTTGTGGTACACTAGAACATGTTTTGGAACGCCCAGAACGTGCATTTTGTATTACGCCTTTATAGGGATAAAAAAAAAGCTTGGCAGGCAACGGTTTGAACGTTTCGAGCATAAAATAGCTCAGAAATTCAACCTTTTCTTCTACGGCCGGTGGTTCTAACTAAACTTTTATACAATGAAACCTTCCTACTTGCGCAATCAACGTTGAATAAAGCCACGAAAGATCTTGTTTGCCATGAGTTCATTACGTTCTTTTCGAACCGGAGTTGGGCAAGCTTTATGTCAATTTCCAACACTTTTTTTTTTTTTTATTTTTTTAAAAAAAAAAAAAATACAATTCTAATAAGCCGCCTGTTTAAATTATAAGTTTAGAGTACCGCATGCCTCACTTTTGGGAGGCCGAAGGGGAGGGGGGTGGAGGAAAACAACTTTACCAACACCCTCCTAAATACATACCTATCTTGCTCACGAACTACTTGAACCCTTTGATAACGGCGCTGGTAATATCTCTGACTCTGATTCTGATTTCATCGATATACGTGGATTTCGATTATACTTTCGCCAAAATTCATAGGTATGGTGTGCAAATCCAGAGCAGGGAGCGCCTTTTTGCTCCACTTCTTCAGCAGTAGATACACCTTAGTTAACTTCCAAATCGGAGTTGTACGCGAGTGTGTCGCCAAGTGCCCCAGATTTGCACGGAGCACACCAGGACAAGACAGAAGTGCATATTCTATTTCGATGATAATACCCCCGTTTTCGTGCGGCAAATGTTGTGATGTCAACTCTGTACACACTCTATGGTGGGGAAACCTGTTGAAGAGTCATATGAACTAAGGGAGTTACATTGCTGAATATTTGCACTTCAGCCGCTCCACAATTTTTCATATCAAACCACGGGAATTTCGGTTCGGAACAGCCCCCCACAAAAATTCGTAAGTGACTATGCGCTACATTAGAGTTCTTACTGTCTGTCTTACCTCGCCGTCTGTTAAACAATCATCAAAAACACCTATCACATCGTTGTGCTACGCAATAACGTGAATGAATTGCGCACTAGAAAGTTATCCGCTTACCATTCAGATATGAGAAAAGGTTTATAATGCCAGCAAAAATCGTGCAGCACTTTAAAATACCAGCGCTAAATTAGTTATACCATCACTATCATGTAAAACATGTATCATATGTATCTTTGTATGCGAGACTAGAGTATACATGCAGCGCAACCTCAACGCGTAGTTTTCGCGTCACGAAAAATATATATATATAAAAAGTGAATTATAAACGAATTGACGTGTAAATGCATGAAATAATGGAAACAAGGAATATGTTATCAGCTATTTTGTAGCTGTATATGCAAAACAGACATACGGGTAAAAAAAAAAAAAAATAAAGAA